>PVKB01002736.1:225969-255309 GCA_004027205.1 Ctenodactylus gundi | reverse complement strand
CCTCCCCTCCCCTTTTCTTCTTCATTCCTCTTTTTGTGATACTGGGAATTGACTCCAGGGCTTTTAAACTGACCTGCACCTCCAGTCAATTTTAGTTTTTTGAGGCAGGATCTCTCTAAGCCGCTAAATTGCCCAGAGTAGACTTGATTTCGTGATCCCTCTGCCTTTGTCTATGCTGGAATTACAGGCTTGTGCCACTGGGCCTGGCTTTCAACTAGGAGTTTTTTTAAAAGAGGTATTTTGTTAACTGCTTCCCTTCATAATTATGTGTTTTCTTAGTCTTTCTTTGTTGGTATAAGCTACTTTCTTGCCTTGAAGTTTGGAAGGGAGATAGGTTCAAATTCATAGTGTTGCTTTTGAGCATACTGTCATAGGTTGAGGTTCTTCAATATGAGCATGTTTAGATTCAGGAATTTGGCTGGGTTTGGTGGTACACTCCTGTAATCCCAGCACTCTGAGAAACCGAGGCAGGAGAATTGGAAGTCTGAGCCCAGCCTGGGCAATTTTAACGACTTAGTGAGACTCTGTCTCAAAATTAAAAGGAGGAGGGAGTGTGGGTTCAATCCCCAGTCCTTGTCCTCCCCTCAGATTTTGAAATCATAATTTTCAGTGTTTCTTTAACAGATTGCAGTAGTACGTTGTTCATTGTTCAGTATCCCAGGTACTGTGGCCAAAAAACTAAAAAGAAAGAAATAGACAGCAATATATTAGATATATTTTTCTTAAATTTTGAATTAGGTTTAGAAGTCTTCACTGATGATTTTATTCTAGTATATTTTATCCTTATAACCTTGAAGAATATTTCACAAAGTAGAGATAGACTATTCTCATCTTAAATCTTAGAGTTTTTATGACTAAAGTATACTGCATAATTGTGGAAAAAGAAGGCAGGGACAAAATCCAGAGGGGGACTGTTATGTGGCACACCTGACAAGAGAAAGTCATAGTGGAAGTGAATACTGTGCAAAGTAAATATTGATGTGTTTCGGCGTCCTGTACTCTTTTTGTTTATCTACCTAGATGCTTTTTTGAAATTGACTGTTGCATTGTAGTCAGGCTGGTCCTGAACTCAGTGTGTGGGTTAAGCTGGCCTCAAACTCAGGGCAGCCTTCCTGCCTCAGCTTCCCTAGTGCTGGGATTATAGGTGTGAGCCACTATGTCTGTGTAATTATATATTGAGTTGAACCTAGGGCCTTGTGGTCACTAGGCACATACTCTAACCACTTGGCTCTATGCCCCTGTGGCCTAAGTTCTAATTTTTAGTGCATTTCTTTCTTTGCAGTAGATCTAGATGTCCTTCTAATATCATTTTACTCTTTCTTGAAAGTTTTTTTGTGGTTTTTTTTTTTTTTTTGAAACAGGGTCTCACTCTGCAGTGCAGGCTGGTCCTGAACTCACTATGAGACCCAGGCTGGCCTTGGACTCAAGGCAATCCTTTTGCCTTAGCTTCCCTAGTGCTGGGATTACAAGCGTGTAACACCATGCCCGGCTTATGTGGTGCTGGGGAATTGAACTCAGGTACTTAGTACTTGACCTAGCGCTTGTCAGGCAAACACTAACTCCTGAGCCATTCCTCCAGCCCCTCTTGAAAATTTTTTTTAACAGTTTGAATATGGGTTTCTGATTATGGATGACTATTTTTGAAAAGATGTTTATCTTTTAAAAATAATCTATAATAGTATAATCACATGCTGTTAAATTATCTTCATTTTTATTTTTTAAAAATGTGTATATACGTGAATTTCAAATTCTGTAACACATTTGAAGTATGGGGTTTGGTGAATTAATGAGTATCTATGCACACCTCTTTTTTCACCCCTTTCCTAGCTGACCATTGTCCCTCTTTTTTACCATGTCACTCACTGGGGCCTTTTTATGCCATCTATAGTCAGTCTCTTGTGTTTGGTCCATTTCATTGGACATTATTGACTGTAGGTGGCTCCATTGTTATTCAAAACTTTCTGTCTTTCTGGCTGCATAGTATTCCATTATGCATAGGTACCTCATCTTCTTTTAGCATTTCTGTACTGATGGGCAGGTAGGTTGTTTCCAGTATTTGGCTATTACGAATTGTGCTGATATAAACACGGATATACATGTATCTTTTTGGTATGTTGACTTTTTTTCTTTTGGGCACATACCCCTTTACTTCAACTCCCTCTCAGTAGAGCAGTAGCTGGATCAAGTGGAACTTCTATTTTCTATTTATGAATCTCCAGACTGCTTTCCATAATGGTTGCACCAGACTACATTCCCACCAGCAGTGGAGTAGAGTTCCTACACCCTTGCCAACAATTATTGTTTTTGAGTTTTTGATTGAGGATAATGAAATGAATCCAAATAACTTTTACTCAACTGATCTTTGACAAAGGGGCCAAAAAATTCACTGGAAAAAAAGGCAGCATCTTCAACAAAAGGTGCTGGGAAAACTGGATCTCCACATGCAGGAGAATGAAATTAGACCCATACTGTCACCACACACTAAAATCACATCAAAATGAATCAAAAAATTGGAAATAAAAAGAGAAACACTGAACCTACCAGAAGATAAAATAGGTAAAACCCTAGAAGACACAGGGACAAGAAAGGATTTTCTGAACAGATTGTCAGCTGCACAAGATATCACAGCAAGAATCAATAAATGGGACTACATTAAACTAAAAAGCTTTTGCATAGCAAAAGAAACAACAAGGTGAAGAGACAACTCACAGAGTGGGAAAAGATCTTCACTAGTAATACTTTAGAGAAAAGATTAATATGCAGAATATACAAAGAACTTAAAGACATAAAACCTCCTAAAATAATTGACAGCGTCAAGAAGTTGGCAGCTGAAATGCAAAGCAGCTTTCCTGAAGTGGTACAGATGGCCAACAAGCACATGAAAAAGCATTCTTCTTCAGTGGTCATTAGAGAAATGCAAATATAAACAACATTGAGGTTAACCCCAGTGAAAATTATCTTCATTTTCAAAAGACATTTTGCTGGGTATAGAATTCCAGGTTAAAAGTTTTTCTCCAGGGGCTGGAGGAATAGCACAGCTGTTAAAGTGCTTGCTTAGCAAATGCAAGGCCCTGGGTTTGATTCCCCAGCACTCCAGCACCACATAAGCTGGGCGTGGTAGTGCATTTCTGTAATCCCAGCACTGAGGCAGGAGGATTGCCATAAACTGGGCTACATAGTGAGTTCAGGACCAGCCTGAACTACAAAGTGAAACCTGGCCTTAAAAAAAAAGGTGTTCTCCTATAGTACTTTGTAACACTGGTTTGCATACTGTTTGACAAGTCCTTCTTTTAAGTTTCAAGTCAAAGCTGTCATCTTTTCTCCTCTTCTGATAACTCTCCAATGCTTTTACTAATCAGTAGTTGCAAGCAGTTTGATATGATGTGCTCTGACACAGTTTTTCTATGCATAGAAGTGCTTGGTCTTCATTTTGCTTATGATAACTGGTCTGTAGATTTGACCAATTATGGGAAAATTTGATCTAGTATTTAATATTCTTATGGTCCCTTTTGGGACTTGATTTGCACATATATTGTGAATCTGCTTGGATTTTTCATAGCTCATTGTCGTTCTGTTTATATAGATGCTCTGCATCTCACTGATGCTATTTTACACTTAATGTTGCTTACACTCAGAAATCCTCAGCTACCCCTCATTGAGTGTATCTTTCATCTTAAACATATTTAATATTTTCTGTGCCTTTTTGAATGTATGTGATCCAGGGACAATAGACATTTCAGTATTTTTGTTTATTTCATTACTTGTGAGTAAATTTGGATTAATTGATTTTCATCCATACTGTCACATGTTTGGTAATATGAAAGTATTACATCTTTTCCATGGTTATATGCTGGATATATTTATATAATATTTCCATGTTTGTTCTTGAGCATTTTTCTAGGGTCTGATTGTGTTTCTGAGAAATAGGTTTATGGGGGTCTTCCTTTTAAATTTTATTAGTGAGGCCTGACAGGGCAAAGTTGTTTCAGGCAAAATTCTTATAAGCAGTTTAGTTGTTGTCCTGTGGTTTATAGTGTTTACCATATCGTCTAGGAGGGGATGCTGTTAATTGCTGTGTGCTAAGGACCCATTCCCTCTAGTCCTTTCCTGTAGTACTCCTTAACGTAGTTTCTGATCACATGTGCAACTCCTAGCTGGAGGAGCTCCCTGGCACATCCAGAATGTTCTGTGTGGCTCCGGCCTCGACAGTGATCTGCTAATACTATGCATTCGTCTTGTGTCTGGAACTCCCAGCTCTTGCTCCTCAACTCAGATTTCTCCTGGCTCTGCATCTCATCTCTGCTACAGCCTGGGAATTCTCCCGCTCAAAGGAGTTGGCTGGAAAATCATCGTGGCCCGTCACTCAGGTGTTACTCCAGTTCTGCACTGTCCATTGGGTTGTATGGGTTTTATCTTTTTACGGGAGGCAGGAGCTAAGTCCTGCCTCTTACTTGTGCTAGAAGCACAGATTTCTTCTCTCTCTATTGAATGAATGAGAGAGAGACTGAGGAAGGGGGAGACAAATGCCACCAAGAAGGTGAACTACCATGTTGGCCCTTTGTTTTGGCCACAACCATCAGCTTTTCATTTGTTTTCATTAGTCATTAAAAAAGGGTAAAAGTAACTAGCATTACTAAGCCCTGACCCAGTGGGGGAAAATGGCTTCAAAATTAATGAAGCATTTGATCTATAAATAGTAAACCTCACTCCACTATAAAACCTGTGAAGAGTAACCGGTTATTTCATCTCTTTGAAGCTGTAAAACCTGTGTCTAAAAGATGCCTTAACTGGGCCCCATGCCACAAGCTATAATCTCAGCAGTTTGGGAGGCTGAGGCAGGAGGATAGCAAGATCAAACCCAGTATGGGCAAATTGGCAGCCTAGTGAGACCTTGTGTTTCTAAATCAAAAACTAAAAAAATTGGGATTGGGGATGCAGTTAAGTGTGAAGGCCTTGGGCTCTATCCTCAATAAACACCCCCTTCCCCCCAAAAAAGCCTTCTCATTAGCAAGATAATGTGATATGAATGAATCTACCAGAATTCTTTTTGAAATACCATAAGATTGCACATTTCTAGCTCACAGTTTAGTTAATGGAATTCAAACTGAAGACTTCATACCTGTAATTCTGGGGTAGCTATGGACGTGCTCATGTATTGAGGCCCAGTATTCCGGCACTCATGACACATCAGTGATCTCCTCCCCCCCCCCCCCCCCAAAAAAAAAAAAAATCCAGCTGCTCTGCCCTGTTTTCCCAAAAGGTGTAACAGATGTGGATCTTGTTCTCATAAATACATCCTGTAACAAAATGGCAAAAATATATTTCTTTTGGGTCCAGGAGTTAAACTGAGTCAGGATGGGTCCCCAGCCATGTTAACTGAGTACTTTCATGCGGTGGGTCCCTGTGGCCCCTTTGGATCATGCATTGTGGCACATAGCAGTGTGTACCAGTGGTTATATTTTTTATTTTTTCCTTTTATTTTTGACAATACTGTGAACTGAACCCGGGATCTTCACACTGAGTTACACTTCCCATTGTTTTAATATTTTTTATTTTACTATGTGCTTGCTTGTTTGTGTTTTGGGGTACCAGGGTTTGAACCCAGGACTTCTGCTCCGAGTTCCTCAGACCCTGCGGATGTTTATTTAAGACAGGGTCGCAGTAAGTTCCTGAGGCTGGGCTCAGTCCTGTGATCCTCCTGCCTTCAGCCTCATAGGATGTAGGAATTTTAAGTGTGCACCTTCATGTCCAGTTTGTATTTCTTTTATCCATAAATGAGTATATATTCTTTTCTCTCCAGTGCAAACCAAATAATAGGTAAGATTTCTTAAGCAAAACACATTGTGAAGCCCTCTCTGGAGTCTTGCTGTTGGGGGTTCATTCCTTTGTGTGCAGGGACAGCGGGGAGAAGGCCCATGCTGGATATGAGGATGCTGAGCATGCAACAGGTAGCTCTTCCAAGTAGATCTGTAGTCACTGTGTTAATTCAATGGGTGGTTCCTCCTTCCCTTTGGGACTCTTCCTTCACCTTTTATTTAGTTGGCTTGACTTGCTGGGGCTGGAGTACAGGAGTAAGGATGTGGTCCCTACCTCAAGGTGCCTGATTAGGAATGGGCTTTACTGTGTCCATATTTTCCATACCAGGGAGGGACTGTGTGCTTCTCAGATTTCTGGGCCTTGCTTTACTCATGGTGTTCCTACGTAGCTGGGTCACCAGGTTGAAAGTAAGGACTTAGGTGGATGTCTTGAGATGGAGAGACCGAGCTTAGCAGTTGTGATTGTGCCCCAGGTTCTTGCAGGCAACCTGGACACCCCGTTTTCTAGAGGGTAGCACATGCTGATCAGCTACCCTCCTCATTGGATTTCTCCCTGGGGCAGAATCCCATGAGCTCTGTTTAGACCTCAGGTACCTCACAAGGTGCTTTACCCATGATACTGGCTGTATCTCATGCCTCTGCTTCCCCACCTTGCAGTGGAACCTGGCCTTGGCTCTCTGCGGATGAGAGAAGCTGCTCAAATAAGCACAGTGTCCGGCATGTCTTACGCATGAAGTCTTTTAGGAGCTCCTTGTCTCTCCCTCTCAGTTTTGGGATTTTAACTGCATGGCAGATTACTCCTTAACAGTGCTCTGTTTTGTGGTTATAAACATTTTTTTTCATTGCTCCAGTTTATAGGAAACTGATTTTTCCCCTCATGAATAAAAGATCTTGTGGAGTCTCCGTGTGTTTTCCTTCTCATAGGTCAGGCCTGCTTGACTGCATGTCTGCAGCTTGGCCTCGTGGGTCAGGCCTGTAATCCCAGCACTGAGGGAGACCGAGGCAAAGAGGATTGCAAGTTTGAACCCTGCCTGGGCAACTTAGCAAGATCCTGTCTCCAGATTAAAGCTAAAAGATGTATCTGGTTGGATCCTGAAGTACCACCGATTGAATGAATGAACGAACGAACGAATGTATGAATGTGTTGCAGACTCCTCTGTCAAGGCTAAAGGGGTAGCCCAGCTACTGCCAGAGGTAGGAAAGCTGACGTCTGTGTTGATGTTGGAGGATGAGTTAGCCCGAAGGTGTCTGTTGACTCGTGTAAGTATGGAGTTCCAAAGGTGAAATTCAGTGTTAGAGAAGGAAAAGTTTGGAGCCACGTGTTGAGCGCAGGGTGCCAGTACGAGACTGTGGGGCAGGTTGTTCTGGGTGACACGCTAAGACCTGGAGCCCGTTTTTGAGGCAGGTGTGGCTGTGATGTTAGAATGGACTGCAGGTTTCTTTCTGGTGGCTTTTGTCTGATTTGTGCCACTGTCTGTGGCAAAGATGAATTGTCCCTTTGCAGATTGCGATAACGATGGCTGAGACATGCCTGATTTCACCCAGGGCAGATGTCCACATTTTGTTCTGGTTAGGGAACCTGAGGCGCTGGTCACCTGTCATCTCCTTGCTGACCTGTCTTCTCTCTTCTTGAGGCTGCAGGAGGATGTGGGTGACAAAGAACAGCTGCCCTGTTGACTTTGTCTGCCTGCTGCGCCTTTGCCAGTTCCCTGACCTTGGGCAAAGTGTCCCTCTTTGTTTTCTCAAGGCACTTCTCCATGGGGAGGCTTTCTGTTGCTCCCTTCTCCTCCCCAAGTGGTCAGGCTGGCTTCCCAACTTCTTGCCCCCACGGCTTTTGTTGATGTTAACAGCAGGTGCTTATACAGTGCTGCGGTGTGTTGTCCACAGCTCTCAGTACCCTGCACACACGAACCCAAGTAACTCACTGCCAAACCTTGGAGGTCATGCCAATTTTTCATCCCATTTTATGGGTGAGAACACGGAAGCCCAGTGACCCACCCACTACCTAACAGCAGAAATGCGTGGTTTCGGTTTGCCTTAACTAGACCAGTGTAAACCACCGTGATGTGTACCTATGATGAATAAAATTAGGGAGTTACACCTTGATACTTTTTTCCAGTATCAGTGTGAAAGGGCAAGTTTGGTGTGCTCCTTTTTCTGACCCTGCCCCTTCCCCAGTCCCCAGTCTCGGAAGTGCTTGCATGTGATACCTTCTGTCCCACTACCATTTGGAGGAGGCGCTCACCAGATGCTGGCTCCTTCGTCTTCTCATCTATACAGTTGTCTAAGGGTTCTCCAGTAGAAAAAAAACCTAGGACACAATCTGAGTAAAGTAGGCTGTGTTCTTACGGTCTCCTTCCGTGGGGAGAGATAAGAGAATGAGAGAGGAACAAAATATGGGATTGCGTGCCTGTAACCCAGCATTCCTGAAGCTGAGGCAGGAGGATTGCCATGGATTTGAGGTCAGCCTGGATTATAGTGTGAGACCCTGTCTTTAAAAAAACGAAACAAAACCAATTCTCATTATAAGTCATTTCTCTCTGAAGTCCGGCAGAGCACTGTGTGCATGGCCAGCTATGGGTGTCCCAGGAGGTTAATGCAGAGACAGGCCCTATAATAGGACTGGGGAACCCCATAGCTGGTTGACCTGGAGTGATGGCGGCGGCACTGTGAGCATCTGGGTGCAGGGTAGTGCTATTGGGCGGACACAGCAACTGCCAGTGGCAGGGCTGGGGAGGCTGAGAAGGTTGTGCCTCTGCTTATCCTTGAGTGGGGTCAGGATTGATATGGGAAGTTGGTCTTCGTACTTCTATAGCCTGCCACTGGAAGAATTTGTGTGTTTAAGAGACATTCTTGTCATCGCTGTCCAACTGGCATCACAAAAAAAAAAAACCCAGCATGTCTTTAAGTGACTTTTTTCACCCCTTGGTAGAGCCCTGTTTGGTTTGGTTTTTGACGGTGCTGGGGTTCACCCAGCCCATTCTCCTCTGGAACAGCATCAAGCATAGGCAGGCTTGAACTTGAGGTCTTCCTGCTCGGTTTATCTGAGTAGTGGGTTAGGGGTGTATGCCTCTGCCCCCATTTCATTGGGGTTTTAAAAGGTTAAACCTGGTTGCTATGGGAAAGAAGAAATTGTGTCCAGCTTCCTCTCCGGTTGGGAGACTCCAGTTTTACACAGAATGTCATAGAGTTGAGTAGTGAAATGTAGTGATAGTGGGGTTTACCCACACTTCCCTGGGCTTCTTGGGAATGAGAAGGGTGTAGTGACTGGCCTAGGGACAGAGAGGCTGCTGTGCACTGGACAGGCCAGGACCAGCCTGACAGTGTTTTAGTTGCCTCATGGCTTTAGAATTCAATAACGACCTCCTCAGCAGGCAGGGGCTGTGTGCTTTAACTTGCGCCCCACTTTGGTCTGGGCTGAGATGTTCATGGAGGTGCTACAGCAGTGTTTATTGAATGAATGTGGAGTAGCAGTATCTTCCTTCATTTACAGCAGGGAACAGAGCTCTGAGAAACTGCTTGCCTTCATCTTAGGAAGTGAAAAACAATCCCAGTTCTGTTTGCATTTTTTTTTTTTAAAGATCTGGGCTCATGTAAAGGGAACAAGGGACCACACTATTTGAAACCTATCACTGTCACTATTTGAAACATATCACTACCACGTTATAGTTTTGATCAAAAGGTTTATAGTATAAATACACCTCTTTTTGTTTTGGAGCCATTGTGGGATTTGCATGTGTGTGTTCATACTTTTGCGTGTGCATGCATGTGTGTGTGCGTGTGTATGTATATAAGTCCATACACACTTTTTAGGAGCATAATGCAGGGTGTACCTCTCTGTCAGTTTTATCTGGCTAGATGGGGTTTGTGTTTTGGCTTGCTGTTTCTGCCTGTCTGGCATTAATGAAACCGAAGTCCTGCTTCCTTTGGACATTCCTTTTCCTGCTGGAAGGGGGACTCTGTCCTGGGCAGCCTCTAATTTCTGAGCTGTTCTGCTTAAGTACATGCCACACCACCCTCTTTGAAGGAAAGGGTCAAACATGGGGCCTGCTTTGGAATGTGTGTCTTCTTGTGGGTTAAAACATTGGCAGAGGTGTTTGGATGTAATTGGTCACTAGCTGTTGCCAGTGACAAATTTTTGACACATGTGGGAATGCGTGTCCAAGCCCATCATTTGCTTAAAGTTTCTGGTAAAAGCACCGCCTCGTGCAACATTTATTTCTTTAAGGAAAATGGCTAGAGCTCCATCTGAGGCGGTTTTATTAGTGCCCAGACCATTTCCTTTCTCTGTTACCTCGGAGATCAGATTGCAGGGATATCACTTCCACCTCCCATGCAAATCAGGGTCTAGCATGCTTTGTGGTTGCCATGGAAACTGCTGGGTACCAGTTTCTTCCTCCATTTTTCACAGCTCTTCTTGGTCTTTTTAAATCGGAAAGTCTGCCACGTGCTTTTGTCCTCCTAGCCTTTCCATACCCCACCTTGGACAAACTTAAGTGGCACCCTGATCTCTTCCAGTAGTGTCTGACCCTCCTGGAGACATCTTATCAGTCCTTGAGTCTTCCTTGATGAAATCTGAGAGTGAACAGGTTGACACAGATAGGAGGGGCATGGGATGCTGGATTTGTGAGGATTTGGAGTCACCAGGGGTGATGGATGTGGCAGCCGTGAGTGTTGTCACGTGTTTGCTTGTCTCGGGGCCACTCCTTGGCTGCTTAGCTCAGTGACCAGCTGCTGCACATCGTTTAAGATCAGTTTCACGTGTTCCAGACTTCTCCCCCACCCAAAGCATTTGATGCATTGCTAGCTTTGGAAATTTCGAAGAGGAGATCATCATAATAAGGGTTGTTTTATTTCTCCCTCTCTGAATAAGGTAAATATCAAGCAAGATTACTTTCTCTGTTGCTTTAAGTGCGATGGCTTTGATTTGTGAAGATAGAACCTTCTAGAGTATAATCCTCATAAAATGCCTTGATAAATCTGTCCCAGTAGCGTAAAGCTCGTTTTGCAGAATTACCTTCGATCAGCGTCTTACATGCTTGCCGCTGCTGTGTGTGCTGGGCGCGGAGAGCTGTGGGTGGTCAGTGCCAGCTAGGCCCTGCCCACTGGATACACAGGCTCTCGGAGACTGTGGCCCTCAGCCCCCGCACAGATGGGACAGTCTTGTTTATCTGCATTGCCATGTCTGGCAGAGTATCTGATGTGCAATAAACATTTGTATGTTTTTGAGAATAAACAAAGTCTAAGTGTAGCTAAATAAAGGAAAGGAGATCTTTGTAAAGGAGCCATCGCATTTCAGAAGCAAATACTCCTTTTTAAGAATAGTGCCAACTTTTTCTTACTCTGTGCTGTGGGAAGAGGTATGTGTGTGAAACCTGACACTAGTTTGATTTAAAGGGTTAGCAATGAATTCAGCAAACATTCGTTTTGGTGTTTGTGTGTGGTCGTGTACTGGTTTCTTTTGTTGTGGCTGTATGTGCACACTTCATCCACTCCCAGCCTTCCTCTGCAGCCATGTAGACTGACAGGGTTCAGAATGTCACAATTTTTTTTACACAGAAATCAAAGTTTACCTTATAAACTTCATTCCTCGGAGACATCTAGGATGTAAGGAAGATTGTTTCTTTTCTTTTCGTTCTGGGTATTGAGCCCAGGGCTTTCACACTGAGCTGGATTTCTAGCTCTTTTTACATTTTTCACTGTGAGAGAGAATCTTGGTGATTTGTTAAATGGACAAAGCTTGGTTTGAATTTATAATCCTTCCGCCTCAGCTTCTCATGGTGCTGAGATTCCAGGTGTGTATACTCTGCTTAGAAGTGCCCCTTCATAGTTTCAGTGCAGGGTCTGGAGTCCTCAGGAGGAGTGGGTTTCAATGAATTGCTAGCAGCCAGTTCGTTTTGGCCAGAGAAGGAAGGAAAAGTACCACTTTCTTGCCTTCAGGTACCACCAATTCCTTTCAGGTGAAGGGGGGAAGGGGGGGGAGAGAGAGAGAGAGAGACAGACAGACAGAGAGACAGAGAGAGAGAGAGAGACGGGGGGAGAGAGAACATATGTATATATGTATGTATTCTGAAGATTGAGCCCAGGGTGCTCAAAATAATCTACATCTATAGCCCTTTTTTATTTTATATCTTGAGACAGGGTTTTGCCAAATTGTTCAGACTAAGCTTGAACTTGGAATCCTCCTGTCTCTGCTTTGCAGAGGGCTGGGATTATAAGCCTGGGCCACTGGTCCTGGCTTCTTACCTGATTAATATGTAGAAATACATATTAAACCTCTGTGCTCATGCTATTAAGTATTCTCTGGTGGTGATGGTGGTAAATATATTTGACTTTTTTCTTCTGTTACTGATTTTTCTTATATCTTGTTTTTCCAGAGGTAAAAAGGCCAGCTTCCTTTTGACTTATTTGCATTTTTTGGAGTTTAGTTTTCACAGAGTTTCTCTGAGATTTAAATACTATGTGTGACCACTGTGTGTGTGTGTGTGTGTGTGTGTGTGTGTGTGTGTGTCTTTCAGGACACTTCAGTTGTGTACCACTGGTCATATCTAATGTGTAGAAAGAATGAACACATTTAAAAGGAAAACTATTTTTTAAACACTAGTCTTGTCCTGTTATCTATACTTGATTATAAGTAGAAATAAACGTAGGCCTTCTGAGGCTTTGCCTTTTATGTGAGGTGCAGCCTCTGTTGAGTGTGTGATGGTATGGTGGGCCGGTGCTTTACTGAGTCAGTTCTTTGCTGGTAATGTGATTTCACACACACAGTAAACAGGCAGCAGCTCTGAGCATGTATAGTACAGGTGAGTGGGTTTTGAAGAGCTTGTGGGGAGACTTTGTCAAGTGTCCACCCTTCTGGGGGTGCTGGAACTCCTGGGGTGTTCGTTCTAGGCCACTGATCCCTTTAGCTTCTGAAAACTCTCAGTGAGTGTTAGGCTATTTCGAGTAATAGGAACATGATATAGGCCAGGCTTAGGGTTCTTTGGGGGTTCTTTGTGGTTAGCTTACCTGTTTTTTATGCTTTTGAAAAATTCCAACTTGGAATTGTGTAGGATGGGATTCTAGCAGTTTTTAAGTGTATATTTTCACAGCCATTCTTTTTCTAGAACACAGCTACAATTTTTTTCTGCCTGCTATCAGCTCCTGGCAAATATGTTTGCATTCTCAGTGACGTGTGGTACATCGCGTGGCTGTAATTTGTGTCTTGCTTAGGAGAATGCCGATGTGTCAAGTGGTTGGGCGCTGGCTTTCTGGAGCCTGCAGCTACTTCCTTTTGTGCGTCGTGAACTGCCTTTGCTGTGGTTTCTGTCCGGATTCCCATTTCTCATGCCTTTCCCATTCTGAGCTCTATATGTGGCTGAACATTTATCTCCCTTCATAGGCAGTCTGGTCTTGGGATCATCCCGTTTCCTGGATGAGAAGTCTACAGATCTGGGAATTGTGAATGTGTGGGATTAGAATGGGTAATTAAGATTTCTGATGGTGTTGTTGTTTTGCATCTGCTGAAATTCATATGCGGACTAAAAGTTGCCCTGCTGGTGGGTAGGTTTGTGAATGGCTTGAAGGCCAAGGGGAGGTAGTAAGTTCAGCCTCACCTTTCTGCCAGAGGTTCATGCCAGCAACGGCTTCAGTGAAGTCCCAGCAGCATCTTTCCCGTAGCAAGCGTGCCTCTCATATTTCTTTGTGATCCTAAAGGTCCAGCATCATTCTCATTTGCTCTTACACATTTTTAAATTGTGAACGTCTAACACTGAAATTAATTATTGAAAAAATTAATATATTGATACAAAGGAAGTAATTGGAACTGTCTGTCATTTTCTCTTTCCGTGAAGCAGGTTAAGGAGTGGGCTGGGTAGGAGGACTCACTTTTTCAGGAGGCAAACAGTACTGGGGATTAAACCCAGGGCTGTTACATTTGCCTTTCTCAGCTCTTATTTTATTTTGAATTTTAAGGCAGGATCTCAGGCTGGGCTTGAATTTGTGATCCTCCTGCCTCATCCTCACAGAAAGCTGGAATTTTAGGCCTACACCATTGCCGGATAAGCAGAATTGTTGTTTCTGTGATACTAAGCCCAGGAGGGTCACTGATTGGCAACAATTAATTGAATTCTTTAAAATAGTAGGGAGATTTTGCATGCTGCCATCACCAAGAAATGATAAACAGGCTTGGGATGTAACAGAGTGCTACAGTATTTGTCTGGCACACACGAGACCCTGAGTTCCATCCTGGGTGCGGGGGATAAGTGAGGAGCTAGATATGCCAGGTTGCTAGATATGCCAGACATTCTGATTGGATACCCCATAAATGTATGCAAACTACCGAGTCAATTAAGAATAAAAGTATGGGGGCTAGGAGCATAGCTAGTTAGAGTGCTTGCCTAACGAGTCAAAGGCTCTGCATTCAATTCCCAGGCACCACATAAACCGTGGGCATGGTGAACAGGCCTTGTAATCCCTCCACTTGGGAGGCCGAGGTGGGAGAATTGCACGCTGAGACCCTCTTTCAGATAGATAGATAGATAGATAGATAACATTAAAATGTAGGAACTCTGTAGATGTCAATTTGGATATCGGCCTTGTGGGCTTTCCCAAAACGTTTTATTTGTAAAGCAGTTTCTTCCTCTGCTTCTGTTGGAATTCCTATAAACAGTAGTCAGTGGAACCGGAGCTTGTCGTTTGTCAAGTAACATCAACAGGGAGCTTATTTCTAGAAGTGCGGGGCCAGGTAAGCAGGCTGGCTCTGCTGGAAAATACCCACTCTGTTCGTTTGCTTGTTCATTTATTCATTCACTCACACGTTCTGCAAAGCTGTGTTCCTCACCGCCCCCCTTATTTTGATGCAGGGTCTTACTAAGTTCCCTAGGCGGGACTCACAGTCCTCCCGCCTCAGCCTCCCAGAGCTCTGGGATTAAGGGTGTCCCTACATCTTTTTGATAAGGACCTACAGCCCATCTAGAACCACTGGGAGCCCAGGAGTTGGTTGGAATAAAGTAGATGGGTTGTATTTATGCAGCTTAAAGCTACCTAGCTGCTGTGAGTCTCTAATTCTGTGCTTGGTAAGTGGCAGCCCTGGTTCTGTACTGAGCTGGCCGCAACCCGGTAGTTCTCAGATATGGGCATTCATTAAAATAATCACCGGGGGACTTGCCAGGATCTTAGGAGGGGCCTAAGGGTCTCCATTTCTAATAAATTCCGAACTAATTTTGATGCTACTAGTTGAAGACTCATTCAGTGATGACCACTACTGTAAGGCTGAAATGCTATACATCATTTAAAGCACTAAGCAATAAATAATACATAATCAGTACCTATTTTTAGATAGTTGCTGTCTAAGTGGACAGTGGTTAGCTCTGTGGTTAAGAATTCGGGGCCCAGTTACCTCCTTTACCCTTTTGAGATCTTTTTCTTAGACTGTTGTCAAGTGCTTCCTTCCTCTGCTGTCCATATATGTATGCCTTGTGTAGAGACAGGACAGCACTGATGCCTTTCTTTTCTTTGCTGTTAAGGTGAAATTGTTTATAGATCTGCAGTTGAACACTGACCCCCACACCCCAAACCCCCAAATCCCCTCTGTTTGTTTCAGTGGGATTTCAGTTTAGTACCTGCCCTACCCAGGGGTACAGCATCTTCCTTCTAAAACAGCTCATCTGAGTGGACAGTGTGATTTAATGATGGATTGCCTTTGGATTTCCAATTCTGAAGATTATTTTAAGCTCCCTGTACATTTCAGTATGTGGTACTTATTTTGTACTTTTCCCTTTGTTTTTTACTTAGTATTCATGGGTTGCAGACTGGATAAGAATACAGTATCTATGACATTCCTGTTTCTTAAGCTTAAAATCTGGTGAATTTACAAAAGTGATTTTTATGACCGTAAGAGTTCTCCCATAACCCTCACCAGCACGTGTGTGTTTGTCTGTCAGTGTGGCAGGGTTAGAATGGAATTGAGAATATTTATATGATTGTGAACTAGTATACGAATTCTTTTTCAGGTTTCACACATTTTAACTTGCACAAGCTTTAATTTGGCTTATTCCCAGCAGGGGAATCTACCTGTAAAACACATATTCCTTCATCAGTCTCTTTCCACCTTTTGCAGTATTCTTAATACATTTTTTTTTAACAAAGCAAGTTTTGTTGTAGATCAGAGAGAGACAGATGACACTAAATAACACTGTAGCTGTCCCTCAGCGCATAGAATTCATGCTTCTAGTCATGTTTGCTGTGACAGGTAATTCCATACACCCATCAACATTTTCTCGGTGACCTATGTTTTAAAATGGAATTGTTGTATTTTTAGCCCATGGGGTTATTTAGGGGTGGGGGTGTCTTTCAGTGAATGTTTGGCACCAAGATTGAGATGGAGCCAGTTCCCTGGAGGACTTGATGGAGAGATATTTTCAAAAATTTCTTACAAGGGCAAATAAGGTCAGCTCTGATCTGTGTTTATTTTAACCACTGTAAAGTGGGGAAGGGAATGCATTGGTTTACCATCGTCATGGCAACAGTGACTGTTCCTTCCCCTGGGCACAACAGGAAGTGGATCCATTCATTTATCCAAACATGAACCCCAGAATTCCATTGTGAGATTTCAAGGATTGCTAATTGAAGTGTTTTTGGTAGAAGGTGATTTTGAATCCTCTAGTATAATTCGGTAGTCAGTCACTTAATCCTACTCAGTTCAATAAATATCTTCCTCAGGCTGCTCTTGTCCAATCTCTTTGGCAATGAGCTTGGTTCTCAAGTATACAGCAGCTCCTTACTTTTCGTGTTGGGGGCCTCCAGTGAGCCTATCCATGCTGGAGCAGACTTGGAGTTTTGTGATCTGTATACTTTAAAAAAAATCTTGTACTTAATAAATAACGTTTGCCGCATTTTTGCTCCCCCATTTTTTAGGATTGAACACAGGGCACTCTTTCTCAAGCTACATTCATCTCTAGCTTTTAAAAGTTTGAGTCAGGGTCTTGTTAAATCCTTAGTTTGTCTAGGCTGGGCTTGAGCTTGTGACCCTCCAGCCTTACCCTCCCGCAGTGCTGGGATTACGGGTATGTGCCACCGCACCTGATACTTCGGGACTATTGTAGTGGTCTCCTCCCCCAACCCTACCCTCCAGCTGGCCATTGAACCCAGGACCTGGATATTGAGCTACATCTTTGCTGCCTCTCTCCCACTCTCTTCCCCCTTTTAATTTTTTGAATGAGTCTTGTTAAGTTAGTTGCCCATGCTGGGCTCAAACTTGTGATCCTGCTTGGGTATGTTTTCATAGAAATATAGTTAAAGTTAACCACTAAGTAAAAGCTTTAAGTCTGGTTAGTTTTTCAAAATTTGTTATTTTTGAGATTGGGGTTTTGCTGATTTGCCCAGGCTGATTTTGAAGCCCTGGATTCAAGTGATCTTCCTCCCTGGCTAGTTTATTTTTGATTTCTACAGGTTTTCTTTGGCTCTTTACAAGCATTAGGTTATATTCAGATATTAAGTTCAGTGTTTACTGCTTGGAGTGTCACTTTTCTTTTGTTGTGAGAATATTTACAAATTTAGGCTTTTACTTATTTAAACATAAATTGCTGATTCTGTACTGTACTGATTGCCTTTCCTGTTCGGTGCCTGCAGGACTTTGCTTCTGGTGCTTTATTTTCTTGGTTGATGATTGGTCGCTCATTTTTCATTTCTTCTGAATAAGACAGTATTGGTGATGAGTGTTTTGAAGCCTAGATGAAGTATCTGTCCCAGGAGACCATTCGTGCTTGCATTGGCCGGACATCTTAGGACATTTCAGTCCACTGTTTTTAGTTATTTATTTTTTTGAGACAGGGTCTCACTCGAAAGTCCAGTCTGGTCCTGAACTCACTTGTAGCCCAGGCTGGCCTTGAACTCAGGGCAGTTCACCTGACTCAGCCTCCCAAGTGATGGGATGAGGTGTGCCACCAGGCCCGGTTTCACTGTTTCCGTGCTGAGGAACATACCCAGGGCCTTCACACTAAGCTACCTGCACAGCACTTTTGTTTTTGTTTTTGTTTTTGTTTTTTTTTTTTTTATTTTTAGACAGGCTCTCACTCCATCCCTAAATTGCCCAGACTAGATTTGAACTTGGAATCTTCCTGCCTCAGCCTTTCAGAGAGCTGGGATTACAGGTGTGTGTTATGATGCTGGACTCAGTTCAGTGTTAAACTAAGGTCTGGACTCAAAGTATGATTTTTGGGTCCCACATTCTCATGGTGACCAGATTATTTCCACAGCTTCCTGGAAAAAGATATCTAACTCTTGGATATCCTATGTTAATGTAAAAAAGATCCCTTGGGGGAGGGGATTATGGGTGAGTCTGGCTTGCCTTTCCTCTCCTACAGTGCCAGGGAAGCTAGCACCCCATTTTGGTGGGTAGAAGTGCAGTAGGAGCTTCATTTCTCCCTGTGCAGACTGAGTTGGAAATGACCCTCCCAGTGGGAAGGAATAAAGTTGCAGTTGAGAGAACAAGTCCCTTGAGGCGAAACAAACCTTTTGGAGAGATAAATGGACCCTTAGGAGAGTACAGGGGAGATTTTTGGTAGTCATGTGATATTGTCTGTCTGTTCCTAGATAGGACATTTATGAGATTTTATTTTTATTGGTTTGTGGTGCCTAATAGTTATCTTGTAGTCATTACACATACTATCATCTCTCTCGCCTCCCCAATTCCAAGTCCCCTGTGGTAGCAGGTACCTGTGCCTTCATACTGGACTACATCCTAACTCATTTTGTCATTGAATTTGAGACAGGGTCTTGTTAAGTTACTAATTTGAGCATGCTGGGCCCAAAAGTGCCAAGGTCCAGACTCAGCCTTGCAGAATGCTGGGCCAGGAGGCTCAACCATTTTGCTCTTTCCGCTGTTTCTATTTTGGATGATGTTGAGACTTTTTTTAGTTGTTGGGGAGCCGGGGGAGACTGTACTTTGAGGTAGAGAAGAAATTTCAGGAAGCCTGTTATGTTCAGTTCAGATTAATTAAATTTTAAAATTGATTTACTGAGGCAGCATCTCACTCTAGTCCATGCTGGTCCTGAACTCACTGTGTAACTCAGACTGGCCTCAGACTTATGGCAAGCCTCTTGAATGCTGGGATTACAGATGTGCACCACCCACGCCCAGCTTATGTGGTGCTGGGGAATTGAACCCAGGGCCTTGTGCTTGCCAGGCAAGCGCTTTAATCGCTGTGCTGTTCCTCCTAATTTATAAGAGTGGCTTATCTGGCAGACCCCTTTGAGTACAAAGATAGAGAGTTGTGGAGGGTATCAGGTGAAAGAATGTGGGGATTTTTTTTTTTCCCCAAACTGTGTAGGGTGCTCAGGGCCAGTGTTTTGGGGCCTGGGAGTGAGTTTATTACAGCTGCTTTGTTTGGGGGAGGGAGTGGTATTTTGGATTCTGGGCAGGAAACTTTGAGTGTCCCTCTGGAAATGATCTCTTACCAGGCTCATTTACAAATTGCTGGAGGTGGAGCCCCAGCGCTCTTCCCAGGACTGATGGACAGCCTGGAGCTGGGAGTTTGGCAGCCTATTGACACAGCTAAAGATGGATGCCTCTTGAATCAAAGGGAGATCATTAGGGCTTGTTTAGGCTGGTGGAACTGAAGAGAGTCATTATAAAGAGAGTAGTTGAGCGTCCTCTCTCCCACCCTCCACATCCTTATGAACGCGATTCTGCTTTTGCCTGGTTTGCTGGCAGAACATTTTGCCAGAGTCAGCAGTGAAGAATAATGTGCTTACTGTTGACCGGTGACTTGCTGAGTGGAGGAGGATGTCATTTATTTCCAGGAGTGCTCCAGAGATCCTTGTTTCCATTTGGGACAATGTGACAGGTTTTTTTTTTTTTTTGATTGTTTGCTTTTTTGTTTTTGTTTTTTTATTCTCTGACCCCCTCCTCCACTGCAGTGCTCCTGCCCTTCCCTCTGCTTCTCCTAAAATCCCCCTTAGGCCCTTGGGCAGCGTTACATTTTCTCTTCTGAGGTGGCTTGGCTTGTGCTTTGTAGCTTGAAGAGAGCCTCAAAATAAGTTACCTCCACAGAGCGTTTGCATCAGCTCAGTTTGAACTTCTGCTTTCACCTGGACGGTGGAGTAGGAGACAGATTAGGGGAGAACCGAGCCCAGGAGAAGCAAATACGCATGCTGCAGGAAGAAGCATTTACTGCTGATTCTGTAGAACTCACTGGCTCTAGGTTTGGGCTGGAGCTCAAGGTGACATTTACGAGGTTAGTTATTTTTAAGTTTCCAAAAGATAACATCTCTTATTGCTGTGGGTTTGTAAGTCTGGTGGGAGTCTGTGCTGCTGTCCGTGATTCCCACTCAGCCTCCTGTTGGGTTCACACTTTATTAGGGTCCATAGAACTTTGGCTCCTGTTTCTTTTCCTTCCTTCCTTCCTCCCTCCCTTCCTCCCTTCCTCCTTATCTCCCTCCCTGCCTCCCTCCCTCCCTCCCTCCCTCCCTTCCTTCCTCCCTCTTTCTTTGAGACAGGGATTCACTCTGTAGGCCAAGCTGATCTTGAGCTCACTATGGCGCCCAGGCTGACCTTGAATTCATAGTAGTCCTCCTGCCTCAACCTCCTGATTGCTGGGATTACAGGCGTGCACCACCCCACCAGGGTTATGTGGTGCTGGGGAACCGGATGAGGGCCTTGTGCTTGCTAGGCAAGTGCTCTAACTGCTAGGCACCTTGCACATGTGAGGTCACCACTCTCTTGATCTATATAGCTGTGTGTTGTGGTTTGGATCTGGAGTGTCTCCCCAAAGCCTTCCAGAGTTGTTGAAATGTGATTCAGTTCAGTCATGGGAGTTAATCCGTGAGTTTTCAGTGCTGCTGGGAGGTGGGGCCTGGTCAGGAGCATGCCACTAGGGCTTGGCCTGGAAGAGGCAGAACATTGGGAAGTTGCTTGGGAGGGTATCCATGCTCTGGGCTTCCTGTCCTGCCATGCCATGGACAGTTTTTCTTTGGCTAAGCTTTTGCCAAACCCTCTGCTATTGCCACCTGCCCATAAATGGACTGAAACCATCTGAAGCTGTAAGGTAAAATCAGTCTTTCCTCTCTGAAGTTGTGGGTGTTGAGTATTGTGCCCAGCTCATCTTCCCTTCCCTTCTGCTATGCGGTGGAATTGAGAAGAGCTGAGGAGGGTGTTGGGTGGCTTCGGCATTCCCGAGGGGGAGGGCGTGAGCCTGCACAGCCCAGGAGAACGGGCTTCCTTTCTGGGGATACTGGAGGACCGGTGTGACAGGGTGTCTCTGAGCCCTTCAGAGTTGTTGGAGGATGTGTACAGTATGGGTGTTTTTAATCTTGAGTCTTGCTTAGGAGGAGTCTGGCCTTTTTGGGGAGATCTGTTTCCATATGAATAAGGACCAGCAATTGTCATGGAGTGTAAATACTCAAGGAGCAGTGTCCCAGCTCCATTGGGTAGAAGAGAAGGGTGAGTTTCAGCTTGCTGACATCTTCAGTCTTGCCTTTGGGAGTTTCTGCTGTTGGCTGTGCCCTGGAGCTGTGTTCCTGGTGTTGCAGATACGCCAATTGCAGCACAGCATCCCTGGGCACAAGTCGGGAAGTCCTTGCTGTATTTACAGCAGTGTTGACCTTAGCAGGGTTTTGTGGGTCACATGTCTCAAAGGTAGCATTTGATGGTCAACTTGTGAATCAGGGAATGACTTTCCTCTGTTAGAGAAGTTCTTGCTTTCTGATGTTAGGTCTAGTCAGAAGACATTCTGTTCAGACAGCGGTTTGGGGTTCATTGAAGCCACTTGCAATTAAGGGTGGACAAGTGTGCCCTACAGATAGATGCTTACTGCAAACCTGCCACTACTGTCTACAGATGTGGCCTTTTCCTCTTTATGATAGTTGGCTTTTTTTTTTTTTACTTGCAGTCCGAAAATATTAATTGGAAATTCCAGGAGTGTAGATGTTGCCCCAAAGGTCACCATACATATATGAATACCAAAAATACATGACATATAAACATTTGTTTGTGTGGGATTAATTTGTCATGATATTTGAATTAAAAATAATGCTATGAAAACAATTAGGCAAGTACCAAATTCAGTGCACACATTGCCCCAAAAATTGTCATCCATGAGAAAAACTAGAGCTTGTATAATTCTTGTGTTTTAACTTGTGCTGGTATTCTGAGTAGTGTGATGAAATCTCTTCTGTCCTGCTGCTTGCCCATTTTGGGTGCTGTCCCTGTGAGCCCCACCTACCACCCCCACACGCTATAGGTAATACCTGCTCATTAGTCACTTAGTGGCTGCCTCGGTCCTGTGGTGGGTTGTTGAGATCCTGGAACTGCTTGTGTTCACACATCCCTTGTGTTACCTAATGACGACCCCAGAGTATAGCAGCAGTGGTGTTGGCAATTTTCATTCACCTAGTGCTTCCTTATGTGCAAATTTAGATGAATGACCTCAGCCTTAATAAGAAAAGAGTAGTATGTTCAGGTTAAGAGCTATAAGAAGAAAAAGCACAGCACACACAGAATTCTGAACTGTCTATGCTTTCAGGCATCCATGTGAGGTCTTGGAGTGTATCCACCATGGATAAGCAGGATTCTTGGGATCAGGAAAAGCCTGCAGTCACATGGGCCTGACAGGTGGCCGAAGAGGAAGTGTTGTACTGGGGGGTACCCCGTGTGATTGAAGAGTTATTATAAGGCAAATGTGGGATAATGTAGTGGCACATGCCTCTAATCCCAGAGGCTCAGTATACCTGCAAGTTTGTGAGCCCAGCCTGAGCAACTAGTGAAACCCTGTCTCAAAATGAATAATATGGAAGAAGGCTGAGGATGTAGGTCAGTGTGCACTCCCTGGGTTTAATCCCCTGTACTGCAAAGGAAAGTAAAAAAGAATATTGTGAGTGAAAGGGTGAACTTGACCCTTTCTGTCTCATCTCCTAGCCCCTCCTAGTTTTTCCCTGCGTGTCTTGGTTCAGTGATGCCCTTATTAGCTTTCTACTTTCTGGAGAGAAGTATCTCTCCCATTCTGTGCAGCCTGGGATGTTGGTAAACATTCCAGGCTCTTTGGAGGCATCCGTAGCAAGGAAGGTGATTTCCATGCTCTGACGTCCCCTTGCCTGAATCACACCTGTTCAGTTTCCTTGGTTTTCATTTGAATTCCATGTAGCTGAAACATCCCCTAGAATCGACATGGCAGTGGCAGGGACTGTGTCCCAAGTGGGGATGCTGAGTTGTGAATACCCTGAGCCCAGTTTTCAGGGCGAGAGTGTGCCACTGCTCCAGGGTCTCGGAGCACCAGCTGTGAGTAGGTGGAGGGAACAGCGCTTCTTACATTCTTTAGCAGTTATGAGCAGGTTCATTGATTACAGTTTTCTTTCCTGATCTTCAGGCAATTGTCATATAAACCTGGGTCTGGAAAGTTCGTGAAGAGATGATGTGTAGTCAGTTACGATGGCGTGTGCCTGTAATCCCAGCATTCTCTGGGAGGCTGAGGGTTTGCAAGTTCTGGTCAGTTTAGTAAGGCCGTGTCTCAAAATAAAACATAAAAAAGGGCTGATAATGTTGCTCGTTGTGAAGGTCCTGTGTTCAATTCCCAGTACAAAAACAAAACAAAACAACAACAACAACAACAAAAAAAACTACTCCAACTTTAGCATTCTGGGTCATAGAGGCAGGAGGACAAGTTTAAGCCCAAGTTGGGCAGCTTGGTGATTTGAGACTCAAATTCAAAACGGGGGGGAGGGGGGGGAATCGGGCTGGGATGTAGCTTAATGGGAAGGCCAATGGGTCGAGAGAAGGTCAGTCAGTCTGGTCCTGCAGAAAGGGGTGGGGAACAGTGGGTGAATTGTAATCCTTTTATTATTGAAAAGCATTTTGGTAACTGATGGCGTAGGTAATACTTCATACTTTCAAAATTATGAATTATTATTGTTTGCTCTACTAAATACATTTCAGTTAGAGCTCTTAGATGCCCTGGGCTTATTCCTGAAATAAATGTGTATTTTCACTGTTTAACATTGCTTTAGGTTTTTTCTTTTGTTGTAAAATAACCTTTTTGGTGCATATCAGAGAACAGTCATCTGTAGGTGTTTTTTTCCCCCCTCTCTGTACCTCTTCCGTGCAGAAGATTAACCCTGAGCCTTCTCACTGAGTCTCTAATTTGCTCAAGCTGAGCTTGAACTTGGGATTCCCCTGCCTCAGCTTCTCAGAGTGGGCACCATTATGCTTGCTTGGCTTTGTGCGTTCCCATATATTTTTCATGAGTGTGGAACTTCCAATTGCAGTGGAGTTGGAGGGATGAAAAGCGGTATGTTGCAAAGTGTTCATGTTACTACTTTCTGTGAACAGCCCTAGATTCTTCGCTGGCACCAGATGTTAGAATGAATGGGTTCTAAAAGTTGGCCAGTGGCAGAGCTTACCATAAATCAGTATTTTCCGCCCGTCTGGTGATTCCAGAGCTAGAGTCTAGAGACTCACCATTGCCATCTATTGGCCCTTGTTGGCTACTACATGGGAAATCCACGAGGTGGAGAAATTGTCTGGGATCTGGTGCCTGCTACCCTGGAAGAAAGCACATCATTTATTTATTTCTATATTTAATTATACAATTTTTGTGATACTGGAACTCCAAACCAGGGCCTTTACTTTGAGCTAGAGCCCCAGCCCAGTTCTTATTTTTCTCCTTTCCTTTGCTTTTTTTTTTTTAACAGTTTTTGTGCGTTTATTTAAGCACAAATACAACAAGCCCCTGAGGCAGTTTTCATTTCGTTTTCCTTGCTTATGCAACTGATGTTGGAGTTGATGACCCTGATGGCCAGCTGGGTTCCTGGGGGAGATGTGCCCGATTTCCATCCAGTATGATCTGTTGAATCAGCAGCTCTTGATGTGGACTAGGATCTTCTGGGAAACACCGGGCAGCATGTGTTTAGATTTTGTTTTTGAGCCCATAACCTAGTTTGGCATCTGGATCTGGCCCATGAGTCTTTTTCACACCCTGTTGTTGATAATTCCGGGTTTCTACCATTTGGGCTTAATGTTACCAATCTGGCCGACCGGTACCGATGAAATTCTTGGTCTTCTTTTTGATGATATTGGGCTTCAGGACAGCCACAATGCTGAGTGGGAGATGCCTTTAGCATGGTGGGCAGGCACTGCACCACTGAGCCCCATGCTCGTGCCCCCTCACTTGACTCAGTCACCCCCCCCCCCCCTTTTTTTTTTTTTTAAAGCAGGGTCTTGCTGTGGGTCCAGGCTTGTCCTGAACTTCCAGTGGAGTCCAGGCTGACCCGGAGCTAATGGCAGTCCTCCTGCTTCAGCCTGCGGAGTGCTGGGATTACAGGTGTGAGCTACCATGCCCGGTGTATGTGGTGCTGGGAATTGAACCCACGATCTTGAGCTTGTTAGGTAGGTGTTTAACTGCAGAGCTATTCCCCCGTCCCCTGATGGACCTTTAGAATCCCACTTGCCATAGTACTCCAGGTAGAAGTTTTCTACTGAGAAGTTGCAGCAGGAAATGATTCTTTAGTTATGGTTACCGAAATCCACTGCCTGAAAGAGCAAGGGAGCTGTGTCCACTGTAGAATGTCATTTCTTCTTGAAACATGATTCTTGCCTCCTGGGTCACTCACTCTCCCTTCCCAGCTGTGCTCCTTGTCTGGAGATGGTTGCCAGGAGATTTTGGCAGTTTTGTAGTTGGGTATTGAGTAACCTAAAATTGTAAAGCTTACTAGGCTTTTGTTGAAATGGTATTTAAAAAACTAGGTTGGCAGACTCACCTTGAGAAGGAGTGGAAAGGTAAATTACCATTTTGACTGGCGCTCCTAGGCTTTTAGAGTGGAACGTACTTTGGATAATTTGTTCACACCTTCCTACAATAATAGATCATCATGTTCTTTGGCAAGATCGCATCTTGACATTTTTCCCTCCACAGTACTGGGCGTCAGACCAGGGCCTTCGCACTGAGCTGTGTCCCCAGCCAGTTCATCATTTTAGTTTTGGGTCTGAGACAGAATCTCACTAAATTGCTCATACTGGGCTTGAACTTGATGGTATACCTGTTTCAGCCTCCCAGCTGGCTGGGATTACAGACCTGTGCCACCAGGGCCAGTTCCATCTGGAGTCGTAAGATATATGTATCTTCATCTTCTTTTCCTGATTGTCAGCACCTGTGTACCCCCTTTTACCGTAACATTCAGGTTTTGCTGGACATCGCCAGGCTCTCATGGTTGAGGAGAGCACTTGCCGCCCTTAGCACTCGTGCTCCCTCCGCGTTAGATCCTGGTAAGAACAAGGATTCACACCCTAGGGTGACAGGACCAGCAGCTGTGCCTAGGTGGGAAATGAAAACCAGTATTCCTATAACTGACATACAGGTGACATTTGTGACTGACGGAACAAAAGAGCTTTGTTGCCACTTTAATTGTTGATTAATGATGATCCCTGTCCAATTTGGCATGGCTGCTTTCTGGAGCACAATAGAACTCAATGTCAGATGTTTCCTTGATCATGACATCTGTGATTTCCAGGCAGCCTTGGTTCTTTGACATTTCAGAATGCCACATAAGATTTCAAGTAATACGATTGAGTGATTTTGATAATTGAATCAAAAGTTGAACTGTGTGTTGCTTTTAATTTGTATGGGATGTCACCGGCCAGCCTGAGGTTCGTGTGCTTAACTTGGGAAGTAGTTGTAGTAATTTTCATGTGCCTAGGATCACTAACTCTTGACTACTAACTCCTTTGTTTTCCTTCTCCCCCAAGTCTTTTCTGTGTATAAAAGAAAAAAAAGGCTCATCATTTAATGTAGTATCTGTTCCAAGTGACTGAATTGTCAGTGACTGGTGGTGACGTCTTTCGAGGTAGTGGTGATGGTGGGTTTGTGGTACTTGGATTCTCCTTGGGCCAGCTGGGTGGTAGTAGGGATGAAGCCTAGGGCTTCTACATTGAGTAACCACCCAGCACAGTCCGTCCATCCATCTGTCCGTCCTTCCTTCCTTCCTTCCTTCCTTCCTTCCTTCCTTCCTTCCTTCCCCTGTCCCCTCTCTCTTTCTTTCATTTCAAGACAGAGTCTCACTGGTGTAACCCAGGCTGGCCTTGGACTCAGGACAATCTGCCTGCCTCAGCCTCCCGAGTGCTGGGATTACAGGCGTACAGCACCATACCCAGCTTTATGTGGGGCTGGGGAATCGAACTCCGCCTTGCGTTTGCAAGGCAAGTTCTTTAAGCATTGTGTCATTCCTTCAGCCCTATTTTTAATTGAGAAACAGGGTCTCGCTAATTTGCCCAAGCTGGGCTTGAATTTACAATCTTCCTGCCTTAGCCTCCCAGAGTACTAGGTATTACAGGTGTGTACCATTGGGCGTGGCATAAATATGTCTATGTAAGTAGTTAGATTAGTTTTCCTTAGGATATCTGTGTTGTGAAGGAAGCTAGTATATTTGTAAAAGTGAGTTTTTAATTTTTTTATTGGAAGTGTCCAATGTGAGGAAGCAGAGTGTAGTAACTGTGGCTGCTATTTAATAGTTTAAATAAATTGAAGGGTGATTTATAGCATTGTAAAGCTTTTCTGAGAAAGGAATTATTTTCTACCTCCTCCCTTTCTAGCTCTTTCTTTCTTTCTTTCTTTCTTTCTGTCTTTCTTTCCTTCCTTCCTCTCTTTTTTTTTGGTGGGGGCAAAACTTACTATGTAATCTTGGCTGGCTTTGAACTTGGGTTTTTCTTGCCTTAGCTGCCTGAATGCCACGATTTTAAGTGCTGGAATTAAAGGACTGTGCCATCAGTGCCTGGCTAATCTGTGTCTTAAAAATGACTGTATTTTGCTGTATTACCTGTCTGTCATCTGGAGTTAGAAAGTTGCCCCTGCGTGTCTTTTACGTAGTCATACAGGCATTTTGGAGATTTACATTGTAATTTCATATGGTATAGAGGCAAAATCCCCACCATTTGTCCTTGTGAGCTGTGCACTCATAGATAAAAGATTATTTCAGGAGTTTGTTGATTCAGGTGTCCCTTGTTGGGTCACAGAGGTTGGAGCTAGCTAACTAGGCTCTTATTTACTCCAGTCTCCTATATATTTTTTTGTTTTTGTTTTACTTATTTTTAATAGTCTGAGAAAAAACCCACTTCTCTGTCAATGACAAGTTAATTGAGCTAAGGCCCAGGTTTTACGATGTCACAGCTCTTTCCTGGAGCCAGTCTGACCAAGCCAACCCTCTTCAGGATTTATGCCGAGTGGATCTGACCAACAGAAAGTTCCTTTAGGCGAATCTGGCTATAGCACTAACTTTCAGTCTGAATATCTCCCTATGTAACTTAATTAAGACAAGTGCTGCAAATATTTAATATCCTGTGGTTTTTAGCATAAACAACTATTTCATCTACGTATATATAAGGCCAAAGAATGAGGCCTGTGATGCAATATGGCTAGATGGCAAGAAATGCCAGAAAGCAGGCCTTTCTGCATGGCAGAATTCTAGAGCCAGCTGACCTCTGTTTGGGTCCTTATGGGATGTCCTTACCATGACCTGGTAGATGGCTGGCGGTGCGCTTAAGAGGATGTACAGAGGGGCTGGTGCTCCTCGCACACAGGCGGCAGCACGCTGCTCTCTGCTGGCCTCTGGGTTCACTTGAGGATGTGTTTATTTTCGCTGTTACCATTCAGGATGTTTACAGACGTCCTGTGTGGTTTGCCTGTGACAGCACTTGCATTTGAATTCAGTGGGCAGCCTGCCCTGGGTTGAGGATGGCCCCTGCCTGGCCCCCCACAACCTCCAGAGTGCACGCGGCCTTGCTCTTGTTGCCTTGGGTAGCTGCCAGGATGTGTGTGTGTGTGTGTGTGTGTGTGTGTGTGTGTGTGTGTGTGAGAGAGAGAGAGAGAGAGAGAGAGAGAGAGAATATCTAGGGGTCGAATAGAGTGAGTAGTAATTATTTGGGGAATGGAAACATAGGAATTTTTTGTTTGTTTGTTTGAATAGGCCTTTCAGCAAGTTGGCAAGGCGTCAGGGCCTGCTCCCACACCGGCACAATGTGCGCAGCCCGGCTGGTCATTCTCTTTGCCAGGAGCACAGTTTCTTGATGTTTGGAATGAACAGACTCTGTCCTCATACCCATTCTTTACCCTTTGTTTAGAATTGGTATGTAGTCTAAATAATTAGATTTTCCAGCGTATGTTTTTCATATTGGAAAATGGAGTTAATAAAATGGTGTTTTGCCATGCATGTCCCCCGTGAGACCCCAGCTGCGTGTCGACCTCAAGCCACTCAGGCTCCCTGGTTCCTGCTGTCTTCCCTTCAGCTGTGTTACGTGCACCGGGTGTCCCTCTTGGGCTGGGAAATGACCAGAAACCCTGGACAGGAATGGAATTTAATTAACCTAGAAATTGCTGCTGTTCCATTCTGAGGGCTGTCCTAGAGATGGACTGCAGAGATAGCAGTCAGCAGCTAGGGCTTCCACGCAGCCAGCCTAAAGCAAACCTGGGGGAATGGGGCCACCCTCTTTCCAGGCTCCTAATGGCCGCCTGCCCGGGGACCTTCCCAGTGCATCCTTACAGGAAAGCTGGGGGGGGGGGGGGGG
>PVKB01002736.1:0-225869 GCA_004027205.1 Ctenodactylus gundi | reverse complement strand
TACATCCCTAGCCCAGTATTAGCTTTTTTTGGGGGGATGTATTTATTTCCATTAAAGATGTTACATTTTTCTTTATAAACCAAATGCTATTTTAATATGTAGGCTTTGTTTTGTGGTGCTAGGGCCTTTGTACTGTGTCACATCTCCAGGTTTTCATTTTGAAACAGTCTTCCTAGGTTGCAGAGTTACGCAGGCTCTGCATGTACCATGCAACGCATCTTTGTCCTGTAGAAGATGGGACTTGAAATCACTGCTTCCTCACTTTGCCTGCCCCAGTCCTGGTTTTTGCCATGTAGTTTTATCTACAAAGTTCCCCCTTCAAGTACTTAATATACTTATGTTCATTGATTCATTTTTCCTTCCTCTGGTTTCTGTCTGTGTGCTTACATTGTCTTGCTGATTTAATTGCCATAAAGGCACATCCTCTGTAAGAAGTTTCCCTAAAGAGTTGAGGCGATAAGCCCCAGAATAGCTAGTTCCTGCTGTGGTTCGCACATTGGGAGTTTGTGTGAGAGACAGTCACTCACTATGGCAGCTTGTGTGGGACAGGATTGTACTGGCTAAATAAGGACCAGAAACTTCGGAGGTCTGCATTCAATTTTTCTTGCAAGCATTCCCGTTTTTCTCCTTAATCCCAGGAATCCTGTTCTCTTCTCTCCCCTGAGTCCTTATGATTCTGAAAATGCAGTCAAACAGGTTTTAAAAAAATTTTTTTGTTTTTGCTTTATTTTTATACTGAACTACACACTCAGCCCCTTTTTATTGTTTGAAGTGGGATCTTAGTATGTCACCAGGTTGCCCAGGCTGGGCTCAAACTCCTGTCCTTCTGTCTTGCTTCTTAGAATGCTGGGATTATAGGTGTGTACAACCATACCCAGATCCAAAAAGAAGGTTCTTGGCAAAGTATTTTTGCTCTGATGATGACATGGAAAGTGAAAGGGGAAAGTCTAGTAGACTAAGGAAATGTTGGGGTGGGGTGAGGGAGTGTGTCCTGGGGAAGATGGGAGTATCCCTCTCTGTGGGTCTGATGCGGAGGTTGGGTCCAGCCCCACTTCCCTCCTCCTGTCTCTTCCTGCCTGCCGCATCTTCAAGTTCAGATATTCTGGGTTTCCAGCACACCAGGCTCTCCTCCTTCCACCCTCTGTACTCAGCCTTCTAGAGTGAACTGCCTGTCCTTTCGCTGCACCTGCACTGCCACAGTGCTGACTCCAAGGTCCAGGCTCCACAGTGTGTCACTCAGGCTCTTTGGTTGTATGAGGCCACTAAAGCACAGTCTATAGCTTCCCTAGCCTAGGGGACTCTTGGGTGAAAAGCCACATCGCAGACCTTCCCTCTGTGGGTGGGACATGCCCAGTTCTGATTTCACCTGGGCCACACAGATGTTCAGTCACATGGGAGCTTGGCTTCTTTCTCAGAGGGATTGTTTTGCTGCCATCTTTTTATCTGTCACTACCTTATCTTTGGTAAGCTCCCCGAGAAAGCCATTGGGCACAAAAATGACTTTTATTTGAGCAGTAGTAGGGGTACCTTTATTGCTGAGGTCCTGGGGTTGCGATCTGCCTCTCTTTTGCCCGCTCTGTTGCCTGGGTGTCGTCTTTGTTGACTTATTTTTCATTAGGGCTGCACAGTCTTCTCATCACATGCGCATTAATTAGTTGCTGCTGATTTTGAAAAGAAGCAGGAAACCCTGAACATCGCCTCACCGAGCAGGCTCTCTTTCTTTTGGATTCCTGCTGTACTCATGGTGTGGGTTCCATTCACATAGTCAGTGCTAATGGATTCTCAATTTTAAGAAACTTTCAGTAGAACAAAAGATTTTGGAGCCATAAAAATTAGTAAAGGAATTCTTTTGAGGAGGGGCATCGACAACACGTGGAAGGTAGATGGGAAGGAGGAGCCATTGGGGAAGAGGAGCTGTGTCGCTGGTTTCTTCTGCCTGATCCAACATGGTGGTAGGACTGGGTTCTTCACCTTTCTGTTGACAGAGTTTCCATGGCCCCTTCCCTTCCTCTGAGTCATTCTGTGGTTGCCACTTGGTGGCAATGAATTGAGCACTGAAATTCAGGATGAGTCTTTAGAAGCGTTAGACAGATTACTCAGTTGACTTTCTATCTTGAATATTGTAGTGAATGTACAGCCTGTGTTTTATCTACTTGAGTTTTTAAAAAAAAACATTATTTAAAAGTATCTATGCATTTATTTATAGACAGGGTCTCGCACTGTAGTCCACACTGATCCTCACCTCAACTATGTAGTCCGTGATGGCCTGGATCTCATGGAAGTGCTTCTACCTTAGCTTTCTGAGTGTTGGGATTATAGTTGTATGCCACCATGCCTAGCTTATATGGTGTAGGGGAATTGAACCCAGGGAATTGCTTATGCCAGGCCAGTGTTCTAACCACTGTGCTCTGCCCCCAGTCCAGAAATAGAATAAAAGGAGATAATAAAGGGGAGAAAATAACAAAATCCAATGTTTCTCATATTCAGTATAAATAGCGTTGATCTAATATTATCTAAATATTATACCCCTTCCCCCTAAATCTGCTCCTTCACTGCCCCCATGAAAGTGTCCCTCCTGTGATCTTAGTAGTTACCCAGGTTCCAGGCAGTCAGTTGATAGCAAAAAGTCCTGTTTCTAGCCAGGCCTAGTGGTGCAGGCCTGTACTCCGGAAGGCTGAGGGAGGAGGATTGCAAATTTGAGACTAGACATGCCAGCTTGGCAAGACTCTTTCTGAAAATCAGAAATACAGATTGGGCTGGGGATATAGCTCAATGCAACGGCCTTGTGCTGCATCCCCGGTACCATGTACACACGATATAAACCCTTTCTTTCCTGTAACATGATGATGGTAGTATTGCCTATTCTCTTAGTTTCTTTTTCTTGTAGTTTGAGAGTTTGTTAAACTTGATTCACTTTCTACTGATGTCTTATTATTTGACTATCTCACTTCAGCTGTTTCTAAGTTCAGAAGTGCTGTGAGCTGCTGTATTGTTTGTTTATTCATTCATTCATTTATTTACCTGTTTATTTTTTGAGACAGAATCTTACTCTGTAATCCAAGCTGTTCCCGAGTGTTAGAAATGGCTCATAGAAATTTTTCCTGTCCAAACAAAGGATGGACATGGGAGGCATGGATGACAGAGTATGAGGCTTTAATTTTCTTTTTGCAAAAAGGGTGATCTTCCCACATGCAAATGGAGAGAGGCACACGGAAAACGTGGTCCATACTGACTTAAATCCCTAGGTCACAGGTCCCTCCCCCTGCCTCTTCCTATTGGCAGGATTCATAATCTTTCCGAGAAGATCTAAGGCACTGGCTCAGGGCCAAGTTCATCACAACGTAATTACCTTTATCCCTCCTTTCTCTGTCTGCCCTTATCTGGTCACCTGGGCAGGTAAGACGCGAGAATGTAAAGATCTGCCATCTTGAACAATGTGCCACTGCTACCACTAGGTGGTGCTCACACTGAGCTCACTGTGTAGCCCAGGCTGGCCTCGAACTCACAGGGCAATCCTCCTGTTTCAGCCGCGCCACTGGCCCTCTCCCCACCCCCCCACTGGGATTTCAGGCATGTGCCACCACACCCAGCTTATGTGGTGCTGAGGAATCAAACCCAGGGCCTCCTTGTACTTGCTAGGCAAGTAGTTTAACTGCTGTGTTATTCCTTCAGTCCCTGCCATATTCTATGTAGAGCTATAGATCATCCAGTAAGTAATAGTTGCAGAAATCATGTGGTTGTCTTTTGACCCCATGTCAATATATACTGGGAATTCACCCTGACAATGTTTTTGGTGATTCCTAGGAGAGCTGGGAGTAGTAGATAACTGGCTAAGGCACCAGGGGTTTTAAATTTAAAATGAGAAGTATTTTGATTGCAAGAGAATATTCTAATTAAACAAGGCAAAATATAAATACTTCCTAACATCCTGGTACTTGATTTTTTGAGGGTGGGGGATTTGTAAACTGAAATTTGAAAATATTAATTTGCCCAAAGTGAAAATGTATGCATGTGTGTTGCTGTATTGTTTTGTTATAAAATGTTAAACAGTCTAAGAGTTCTCTTATTTTTTGTGTAATTTATTCCCAACAACAAGTTTGTGAGAGAAGAGCTAATTGTGTTTTAAAAATACATATGATTTTAAAATCTGTTATTTAATTGATTTGAGTTTGGAGGTAATAACAATTCCCTACTGTTCTTGGTATGAATTTAGTATTCTAACTAGGTTTACTTTATAACCTGTGTAATGGGGGCTGCCCACTTTTTTGACTCTATTTGACCAGGTCTGGAGGGCTAGTTTGTAGCAGTACATAAGGAAGTTCTCATTTTTAGAGGTGCTTACTGCCCTGCAGTAAACTGAAACCTTTATAATTAAAGGAAGAGGTAGTATTACATGTAGTTTTATGTAAAGTGAAAACATGTTAATAGACTTACCTCTGTAGAGAGAAGTAAAAACTATTCTAGGATTTATTTGGGTTCACATATGTCGTTCACATCAGACTTTTCAGGTGAAAGGTGTCTAGTTAAGTAAATGCTGTGTTGTATGGGTGAATTGTGTGTGATTCCCATTGCAGGATTGTAGTGGCAAGAGGTACGTGCTGTCTTTTTTGGAGGCCGGAGATTGAGCTCAAGGCATTTACAGTGAACTATGTGTAATACAAAATAGGCTGTATTCTTGATTTTGAATCTCAGCTAGATCGCCTAGGCTGGTCTTGAGCTGGTGATTCTCCTGCCTCAGCTCTCACAGTGCTGAGATTACAGCCCTGTGCCACTGGGCCCCATGAGGCCCTTTTTGAATTCAGGACTAATAAGTTTGGTGTGATTCTGTTAGTAGTGGATTGCCCCTCATTTGGTAGGTTTGGCAAGGGGCTGGGTGTGCTATAGAGACACTTTTTCCCCTCTGTATTTTAAAGGCTTTAAGTGGGGCTGGAGGAATAGCTTAGCAGTTAAAAAAAGTACCTGAGTTTGGTTCCCCAGCACCACATATGCTAGGCGTGGTGGTACACACCTATAATCCCAGGCTGAAACAGGAAGATTGCCATGAATCCAAGGCCTGCCTGGGCTACATAGTGAGTTCAGGACCAGCCTGGACTACAGAGCGAAGCCCTGTCTCTAAATAAATAAATAAATAAATAAGAAAGAAAAGAAAGAAAAAGAAAAGAAGGCTCTAAGTATTGTGGTGTACATCATTGGTTGAATTCAGATAGGATCCTACTCTTCTTGATTTGAGAAAGAATATGGGAGGGGTAGATAAGCAGAGGTTGGCTTGGTTTCAGGGCACAGTGAGTGTGTTTGTGACAATAGCAGATGAAAGCAAAGGGCTGTATAAATGTACCATGGTAATTTGTATTTGTCATTGTGGGCCAAAATAAAAGTACAAAAGTCACGAAATCCCCTTGTCTTTCATTGTCATGTGCCATTTTTTGAAATGTTTGGGCACACATATAGTTTGTGGCTTGCTCTCTCAGCACATGTCTTATGTGCAAGCATGTAACACAGCCCTTTACGTTCATTGAGCTGTGAAGCAGGCCCGGGGTTTACGAGAGTGGGAAAGATACGCAGCCATAATTAGGAAGAAAGAGTGTACTTGAAATGCGGTCTTTTTTTTTTTTTTAATTACTGCATGTAGGTCTGAATCCTCCAGCCTCGTATTAATGTAGCTTTAATTTTCTTTTGTTTTTACAGGCCCAGGCTGCAAGCACAAAGGAAGTTTGCTCAATCCCAGCCGAATAGTCCCAGCACAACTCCAGTGAAGATAGTGGAGCCTTTGCTACCCCCGCCAGCTACTCAAATTTCTGACCTCTCTAAAAGGAAGCCTAAGACAGAAGACTTTCTTACCTTTCTCTGCCTTCGAGGTAAGCCTACGGAGCCAGGCTGTGTGCAGACAGCACTGTCCGGTGACAGAAAAGGGGACTGGAACGCCCCCACAAATGGATGTGGGTTGCTGTTGCCTCTCTGCTTGTCTTGCCTTTCCGTGGCCTGGGGTGAGGAAGAATTTTAAGCGAGGAACCTCCTACTAAGAAGGGATTTTTAGAGCAGCTATTTGTTGAGTTTTCTCGTTTCTTCTATTTTCATGAGGCTTTCGTACACCCTTCTTCTTAGTGTAGTCACTTAGCTGACGGATTTACTTTACCTTCCCCTGGAGTTCAGAACTCCCTCCCGCCCTGCCACCCTCCTGCATACACTGTTTGCAGTTTGTTCTGTTCTGTTTGTATTTTTGTGTGTGCGAGGGAGTCGCGGATGGGTATGGCGCCTGCTTTCCTGTTGTTTTCATGACCTGTCAGTAGTCCCGGCTGCTCAAGAGCTCCCTGGTCTCCCAGCCCCATGCTATGTTATGAAATACAGTAGTAGTACTTTCCAAGCACAGCAAGGGCAAAAATACTCACTCATTGATGTGAACAGGAAACACCAACAGAGTGCAAGTTGGAAAGAAAGGCTTCTCTCTTTCTTTTTCTTTTCTTTTTTGAAGACAGGGTGTCAGTAATTTGTTAAGTGGCCTAGAGTGGGCTCAGGTTTCTGATCGTTTTGCCCAAGCCTCCCAGAGTGCTGGGATTATAGGCCCTGCACCACTGGGGACATGCTATTCAGTGAAGGACAAGTTTGATTTTAAATGGAGCTAGGTTTTTTAATACTTGAGGAAAGAACATAAGATTTTCAAGGCAATTAAGGAGTCTCTGGGGCACATGGAGGGAATGGATCTCAGGGGAGTTAAGAAACCATGACCTTTGAGAAGTCCTTAGTGAGCTTGGTTGAGATGAAGGAGAGTGGGAGGGGAGACTTTGCTTTTGCGTGTTGTGGAAAGCCTCCAGCCTCCAGCTTACTTAAAAAATTGGAATTAGTTATAGGAGGATTTATTTACATTGTAAATAATGGAACTCTTGAGAATTCTTCAGAGTTGTGTCTACCCAATGTCCTGTCACTTCTTGGTGTATATACTTCCTTCAGATAGGAGAACATTCCTCTATAACCATCAAAATGAACAAGTTCACAGTAATATGTGCCCCCTTGCGATCTTCACATCCCTGTTTTATAAGCTGACAGTGTTTTGTTGTAGATGAGATCAGAACAGAAAGACCCAGTTTGGAATCTGACACTGCTTTCAGTTGTCCTATCACCACAGTCAGTTCATTGGGGAACAAATCCTTGGTCTTTGCTTTTGATGGCCCTGGACACTTAACGATGCAACAGATACTTTGTAGGATTTCTCTCAATTTGGGTTGCCTGGTGTTCATAACTGAATTTATATTTTGAATTCTAATATACATGAAAAAAAATGCCATTGTTAATGGGTCTTTTGGTTGGTTCACAATTTTACTGTCCCTTTCTTGGGTGGTGATCATCATGTTGGTTCTTAAGTTGGGCCTGTCAGGAGTTTCCAGTGTGAAGTTATCCTTTTAACCTTCATGATTTGCAAGTAACTTTTTAGGAGATTCTCTGAAACTATATCTTTATTTCTTAATGAAAGTCAAATTTATCTTTGGTATCTCTATGCACTCATTTTCTGTTGTACTTGAAAGACTTGTATTGTGTTACTGTCACTATTTTGGTGTTGGGAGTGTCTAAGATCTCAATAGGGAGACTCATTTGGGCTGCTGCTTTAGTTCTTTTGGCATGGCCCTGTCATTGTTACAGCCTTGCTGGCTTGCAATAAAAGTGTTCCAGGCAATCTTGTACCCTTATTCCCTCGGCCTCAAAATGGTGATTTCTTCAAGGAACCTGGTTTCTTTTATAAATGGTAGAAGCCATCATAGGAACTTTGGATATCCTCCAGGTTGTTGGAGTGCATGACATCAGAGGGTTTCTGAATGTAGAGAATTAATTGCTGTGTTGATCATAGCGTGTAGCATGTTCATCTTTACTGGAGCCTGGGTGTGACTGCTGTTTCTCATTCCCAAAGATACAGGAGTAGAGAAATGTCCCCGGGAATAGCCTCAGTGACTATGTGTGGGCAGGAGCACATGTGCTTGTGGCACATCTACCTCTGAGCACATTATTTTAAAAACCCTATTTTTTATGGGTCTAGGAGAGTAGGAGGGGCCCTCTCTTGGAGAGGTATGCCCACTCCTGAAATAAATGGCACATGGAGAAAATCTTATTAAGTGCCCAGCTGTGAAATTTCAAAATTGTAGACATGAGCCAATCATACTTTCATAGATACAGTTCATTTCTTTGAGAATTTAAATACATTGGAGATCTAAATAAGTGAACCCTATGAATTATGTAAACCAGTTTTGGAAAGGTGCACCGAGTTCCGGGAGTTTATTTCTCCATTTACAAGCTAATTAATAACAAACATTTTGTTTCTTGTAATTATATTAAAAGGACTTTGTGCTCTATTCTGTGGTTTTCAGATAGAAGGTATTAAAAGTGAGAATCATATAAAAACTAAGGTACCACCTTTCATTAGTGTGTTGGCCCAAGTTGTCAATGGAAGCCAAAAATGACAAGTAGTGCCCTGATGCCTTCATGTCCCTAGGAATCGGTAGTTCATACAACATATTCTGATTTGAAGCTAAGAAGAATAAGGTGTTATTACTTCTCTGTGTGTCATGAAAGTATTTCTTAATCTCTTTGGGGATATCAACAGAAAAGAGAAGCAAGCAAAGGGTAAACTCACAGCTAGCCGCCTTTGTGTCTCTCAGACAACCACTGTGGACTGCCCACCTGTGTGAAGATATTACTAGGAAAGCCTCTGGGTGCGTGTATATATAATATATAAAACTTTCTGAAATGGTATTGTAGTATACTCTTTATTTTTGCGGTGTATATAACATCTTAACTTTTTGACAAAATTCCATTTTGTGGATGTTTCATAATTTATCTAATTCCAGATTTATTTAGACATATTCCTAAAGTATTTGATACCAACTGCTAATGAAAAATATCCTTAGTTAAACCTTTGCCTCCTGGACCCTTGTCAGGCCAAGGTGACAGTTTATAAATCTGATGAATATTCTTATACCTGCTTCCTAATTTCCTTGCGTCTTTATGGGGGGGGGGGTCGCATTAGGCTGTTCTCAAGGCAAACAGAGGTTGTCAGAGCCTCATACTTATGTGGGGCATTAAGAATGTGATCTGTCTGTCACCTTTAGATGACAGTTAGGGGTAAGCATGGCAGTCTTTAATAAGCTCCTTATGTATAGGGAAGTACAGCTTCAGAAAGAATGAAGGAATCAGATCAGAGTTGGAAGTGATGTTTGTGGCCGTTACAGGGTTACAATTTGTTCTTTTCTCCCCTCCCCACGTTTTAGCTTTCATAGTTATGGTGCTTTTTGGAATATGGAAGAGATTAAATAGTCCGTTGGTGGCAAAGGCAGTAACAAGAGAGCTTTAAGCTTACTTGGCTGTTACTCATTTCTGGTGGCTGGAGAACCAGGCCATCTCCCAGAAATCCTGTTGTTAGTTGTCTTTAGCTACAACCTTAAGGCAGAGAGTAGGAGGGGCCCTAGCACTGCTCACATTGCAATTAGAAGATGTAAGTACCAGCTAGTTGTCCTGGGTTCAGGAGCTTGAGAGACTGGAAAAAATTCTGACTCAGGAAGTCAGAGACTGTCAGCCAAGGGTGGAAGGCTTTTTCCTTTTCTCTGTGATGTATGCCTTGGAATTTCTGGAGGGAAGGAGGATGGAGCGAACAGTGCAGCAGAGGCTGTAGTGTTTGCCTGCCATGTATTTATCTTTAAATAGCTGCTTTGAAGGGGTCCACATGTATCTTGCCAGAGGCATAATTAGTATCTTCCCCGGGTACCCGTGAGGAAGAGGGTTTGTGGCTGTGCCGTGCAAGGCGATTCGTACCAGCGCTCTACTTCCTGTCACCAGTCTCGTTATTCTTAATGAGTTCTGTCTTCCTCTCTTTGTTCTGACTATAATTATTAAGAGATTTAAAAGAGCTTAATGCGGCAGAGCAATGGCAGGTTAAATGATTCTCTTATTTACATATTTCTCTTTCTCCGGCACTGCAAACGAAGGGGATTCCCAGCGGGGACTCCCGGAGCAAACACACCAACACACACTTCCTGCTTAGGACCAGGCCGCCACAGCTTGACATCCAGCCCAGCCTGGGGAGGACAGTCTTGTTTTGGGGAGAACGGTGCATTCCTCACTGCCACCATTGTGAGATGCTGCTGTCTTGTTTGGGGACTGCTTGCCTTTTGTTTCTTCGGTCTTACAGAATCTTCCACCATCAGCTGTCATTCAACTGCTAATTAATTCAGTAAATCTTTATTGAACCCTCTTTATATGCCAGACAGTGAGAAAACAGAGATTAGACACCGGAAAGCAGAGTCAGATGGTAGGTGAAGTAGAGAGTGTAAGAGATGTGTGAAAGTGTCACTGTGGGGTGTCTACTGCATGCTTTCTGCCTTGACACTGGAATGGCTGCAGAAGGGATTGGCATTTGAGTTGGCTTTTTTTGCAGTGTGTGTTAGAAACCTTTGCAGACAGGCTGGGGCTAGGAAGGAACTCTCCAGAAGCCCCTGCCAAGGCATGGGTTGTGGCTGGGGTGAGTTGCTGTTGCAGTTTGTTACTGAGGTTATAGCAAGAAAGATATGGTGTGGGTCAGATCCTGTGGGCCCTTAGGCTGGATGGTAGAGTTATCACTGAAGCTCCCTGTCTGAGAGTGCCCAGCAAGTTAGGAGGGTGATTCTTGCAGCTTTTTGGTAAATTATGAGGCTGCAAGAAGGCCAGCTGGGGGTTGTAGTAGAGAGAAGTGCAGGGAGGGAGCTAGTGGATTCCACCAGATGACTTAAATCCCTCCCAGCCAAGGTTTCATCACCTATAAAATGGGAATTCTAGTTGGTGCAGCCCACAGTTGCTGGAGAGATAGCCAATGGTGGGAAACAGACCCCGACAAAATGCCTGCTGTGGCCACCCTGGTACAATGTGCATGCACTTTCCAGTGAGTCTGCTCAAAGAGTAGTGGAGAGAAAGAGGGCTTCATTTGAGATGCAGGTGAGACAGTCTGCAAGGCCCCACAAATACACTATAGGTAGTAGAAGAGACAGCCCACCCACGGCGAATCCTCTAAGGACAGCTGCTGGCCTCACTGGCAAGGAGCACTCATTCTGATGTGTCACAGGCCTTGGGTATGGAGGAGAATTCTAAGTAGGGCAAATGCAAAAGTCTGGGGTGATTTAGAGGTCACAGAATGAAAGGGGATTAACTTGCTGGAAAGCAATTAAGTAATCTCCCAATTGCAAAGAATACTATGGTGCTAATAATGAACTTCTTGAGCAAAATGGGAATACTTTACATTTTATAAGCTCCTCAGAGAGGGAGGCACGGTGTCACAGTGTCACATAGCGCGTCTGAGGGTCCCTTCTGCAGGGTGTTGCATCTTAATTTTTGGGACTGGCAACTGTGGATCGGAGCTGTTGCGGCCCGAGGTTTTCCCCGCTGACCACTCTACCCTCTGTTTTCTCCAGAGCCGACCAGCTCTATGGGCCTCATGTGCTTGGATTTTCCCTAGTGTCTTGGTTCTGCTGAGCCTGTGATTTATTTGCTGGGATAGTTTATCAGCGAGTAATGAAGAAACATGAAACCTTGGGATTCTTGAGATCAGAGGAAGAGAAGGATGGATCACTTTTAATTGCTCTGTGACCTTGATCAGTGAAGGCGCCAAGATGTTTGGCTCAGAGGGTTGGCTGTGCTCCAGGCCAGCTGGTCTGAGAGCTTGCTTGCCCTCCAAGGAAATAATGAAGGTTCCCCTTTGCCTGCTGGGCTGCAGGCTCAGGTTCATGCTAGTACTTTGAGTCATCCTGCCTATTCCCTAATTGTCTGACTTTGGAGTCCTTTAGTGTTCCTTGTGCCTTTTGAAGTCCACTGAGAGACAGGTAGATGGAGGAAGACCTCTTTAGTGGTGACGTGCAATGGTGTTTGCCAAGCACCATGGTGGCTATAGGGAGGGGTTGCACTCTGCAGATAGCACTGCAGTGCTTGCTTTAAATGTCTTGCATGACAGGAGGACGCTTTGCATGGCATACGAATTTTGATGGTTTCAGTGACTGGTAGTTGGTGAACTTATTTCTAGCTTGTTTATGTTCTTCAACTTTAAATAACACTGTGGTGGCTTGAAGTTAAGTAGGTGTATGGTGTGATTTGTGGGGCTGTTAGAGATTGTGAGAACCAGAGACCTCCTGACATGTGACTGGATGCCCGTTTGTATTTTTGTTTACCCAGCTGTGTAGAGGACATCAGGGAAAGGCTGGAAAAGATGTGCCCCAGCTTTTCATTACACCTGTGCCAGGTCAGCCCGTGAGCCTGATTGTGGGGGAAAAGGTTTGGTACTTACTGTGTTTTCATTGCTGTACCCCGTATGCTCAGGGACCTGCAGAGAAAACATGGGTGCTGACGTGGGGCTTCCTAGAGGAACTGGATAGACACACTTGGATCCTCTGCATTTAGGATGGGCCTGGGGGCAAGAAAGTCATCATTTTATCTTTGGTTCTTCCCTGTAAAAGACTTGGTCACATGGCTGAAGGTTTTCTCCTGCTATGCCACCTCACAGATTGAATTTCTGTCACCATTAGGCCCTGCTAGCATTTCCACAGCCGCTGGGAGCCTGTCTACTGGCGTGCCCAGCTTCTCATCTGGGACAGAAGGTAAGATGCCTTTGGCTTTATTTTAACTCGCACAGAGAAAATTCTGTAGCTGTGAGTTGTTTTTACCATCCAGGCCCGACAATATTATTTCAGTGTGACTTGTGTAGAGTGCTTTCTATATGTCACTTCAAACCTTTGAGGATACAACAACTTGTTTTGGCAAAGACAGCATGTTCATTGTGCAGGCAGTAACCGGGGTACCATGGCACACACAAGTGACTGCTGTCAGAGCTGAAGCCCCATTCTAGAGTTGAGGATTTCACTCACTTCTTCCGTGGTTTGGCACTCTTTTTTGCATATGCATATATTAAAAGAAGCCCATTTCTAGAGTGGGCATTGCTGCATAGGTGGGGCTCCCTTGTGTTCGACCTTTGGCAAGGAGGGCTATTCCCAGGCCCTGCTACACATAATGCTCATTAGTGCGGGACTTTGATGAATGAGTCTTAGTTTTACCATGATTTTTTTTGTTAGGGAAGCAGTAGCAATTCTGTGTTGATACTGCTGGAGACAAACCATTTTGAGACATGCGTGTTAATCACTTAAATGAGTAGTGTGCAGAAGGCCTAGATGGTGCAGAAAGGGTGGTATCTGTACACATGGGTGATGCTTGGGCATTAATGTTGGAGAAAGTGTTCTCTCTGCTGCCTCACATTCTTTAGGGGGGAACTTCATATTTATGTGTGCGAGTAGTGAGTGTGTAAACATCAGCACGTAGTCTGTTTGGGCCCCCGATGTGTTGAGTGTGCACACAGTTCTATAACTTCCCCACTTCCACTGGATGGTGCCTTCTCACTCCATCTTGGGATCAGAGGCCAATTAGACCACTTTCCCCTACTCCACTCCCTAGTAGTTCTCTTTGAAGTTTTTTTTTTAAGTTAATATGATAGCAGGGACTTATTTGTTCAGTGATCCTACCATGCTCTTAGTCGAGTCAAACACCAGCGTCTGCTTCTCTAACCGAGTGTGTACCAGGGAATCCCTTTAGGGTCTTTCCAAAAACAGAGATGAGCTTTGTTAAGATTAAGAACTGGTCGAGGGAGGGAAGATGAAGGGGAGGGAGGACTTGTCTGTGTACATAATTTATGGAGAGGAATCCAACTTTGTAGAAGCCAAAGCCCAAATTAGAGAAAGCAAGCGTTTGGATTAAAATGATTTCTGTTGTGGTTGTAACATACCGCAGTTTGATTTTTGTCCAGATGAAAACATTTGGTTTGCACTTCAGTAAATATTGTGGAGACTTTGCCAGCTAATTCTGAAAAGTAATGAAATACTGCTTTGGCGAAGCCAGATGAATTCCGTACTCCTGATTCCTCTTATCTGATCCAAGTTCAGATTTTTTTTTTCACATTTGCTGATGCACTTGAATAATCAGAAGAGAAAATATATGCCTGTAATTTTAATAGGAAACTGTATTTGTAGTCACTGAGTATAAAATCCCCCAGACCCCCACATAGCTTTCAACCCTTTAGAATTCACCTTTAATCTATTACTTCTTTAAACCCATGGGTTAGGAAAAGAGAAATGTGATACAATGTTGGTAGTCAGTCCCTTGCAGGAGTTGATGCCTCAAAGGGGCCTGTGATTTCAAAGGGCTTGTGCCTTTTCCTGGAGAGTCCGGCCCCAGTGCAAGGAGGAAAGCATGGTTCCTGGAATCTTTCCTAAAACGCCAAAACTTTTGGCGTCCCTCCTTGCTGGTGCCTTGCAGCAGGTTGTAGCTCAGTTCTCCTGTGGAACGAAAGGCAGCAGGTCTCTTCTGCAGAAGTAGTTTCGGTTGGGAATCACCTGTCTCTCAGTTCCGTCCTTCTGTTCCCAGTGCTGCTCTCGTTATTAACGCTGGGCCCTCAGCTCTGGGGAACATCCTCTCATCCCACATTGGGAAGAGTGAACTTTCCTTCATAGAAGTTCTACGTGTGAAGACGACCCTTCTCTGCTGAAGTGTTGTTTTACAGTGAAGCCATTAAAAACACCTACTTGCTCATTTTAAATTATAAAGGTTAAACTGTGTATTGATTCAGCTTCAGTGTATTTCTGAAATGCACATGGTCACACGTTTTTATAATGATTATAATGAGGAGTGAGGGATGATCTTCCCCGGTAATACAGAGACCAGACTGTTCGTTGAAGGTTTTATATATATACTTCTAGCAGATTCTTCCTCCACTGTACTTCCTGGTCAGCTAGGGAATGAAACTTATGTGTAGGTACAGAGGAAATAAGTACTTTCTGTAGTGAACGGTTTGGGAGGTTTTTTCTTTTTGTCCTTGTATATTTGACGGGTTATTTAGCTATTTTCTAAGCATTATTCCATGAGGAACATCATTTCCCTGTCTCACCTTGACCATTTTCACTCTCACAGGGAATAAGTGACAGTCTTACAGATTTTATCCTGACAAGAAAAGCAAGATCCTGCTTTCCATTCACTCTTGCTCTCACTGTGGTCTCTCCCAATCTGGAATGCTGTTCTGGCCTTTCTGCTAGTTTGCACGTGGGCATGCCAACGGGGTTCTCAGAGGGATTTCCTGCAGACACAGTGTGACTTTTAAAGAATCGAGTCCTTTTTCTCTCAATCAGTTTGACTAGAAGGTTGAAGAGACGTGAGGTAGGAGAGCCCAGATGAAGTCTCGTTATTCACAAGTAACCCTTTCTGCTAAGTGGCTGGTGAAGAGATTGATAGTGGCCCCTTGGAAGAATAGGCCTGCTGCGGACAGTAAGGTCTTGTCCATCTCACGGGATAACGGTGTCACTCGTGGGAGTGGCACCTGCTGGAGGGGGAATAGGCACGAGCTAATAACTTGAGCTAAAAGCACCTTTTCCTGGTGGCAGTGAACTGACTCATGATAGAGCCCCAGTCCTTTTCTTCCAGTTTCTCTTCTTCCAGAAAGCTCTACCTTTAGGACCTGGCCAACATTTTAGCCATCTAAGTAAAACCAGAATCATCTTTTAGGTAGGAAGTGCTCTGCTGTTGTGCCCCACGGGTCCATACTTAGAAGAAGTTATGTCCCTTGACATCACTGACTGGGTTGTTATATTGTTTTGTTAAAAAACTTTAGTCTATGTAAGAAGAAGTTCCCTAGAAGGTCTGCTCCTTTTCCCTGGACTTCTCTTTCTGCATTTCTCTGTAGGTTAGTTTCTGTCTTGTCTAAGAGCTATTAAGTAAAACAAATCCACTTGACTCGTGAATATAGCTTAGTTGTGGATAATTTCCCTCATATGCATGAGACCGTGAGTTTGATCCTGAGTACAACCAACCAGCCTCATTCTCACACCTTTGAGGCTGAGACAGGAGGATTGCTGTGAGTTTGAGACCAGTCTGGGCTACATAGTGAATTCAAAACCAGCATGGGCCATAAACGTGAGATCCTGTTTCAAACAAGACAAAACAAAAACAACAGACCAAACCAAACTTGAAACGACGACAGGAACAGCCAAAAACCCAGAAGCCATCCCAAGAATTGGTTGTTTTATGCTTCTTTGAACCATTGCCTTATCCTTTGCCAGGTGTGGATGGGATTTGTGGCCACTCAGAGAGGTCTGGGCAGTTGCCCTGTTGTGGGCAATGGGACTTCTAGAGGGTGGGGCCTGGTTGGAAGATTGTTAGGTCTTGCTGGGGACCCCACTTCCCTGAAGGGTTTACTGTAGCTGTTGTGTGACTCCTTTGGGGTCCTCCTGAGAGGATTGTTAGGAAAGGAGCAGGCTGAGCCCCACCCAGCTGTCTCTGCTTCCTGGCTTCCCCATAGGATTCTTGTTCTGAGCAGCCGTCTGCTGCGGGCTGTTCCAGAGCCTCTGCCTGCATATGCTGTTTGAACTCTTGTATGTTGCCTGTTTAAGGTATTTTGTGATGATCACAGGAAGCTGAGTGGTCAGCATGTGCTTCACTTAGGATGTTAACAAAACCCGCAGGCTGAATTGAGCATCAAAATGTTCGTCCACATTAGGACTTTGGGGTGTAAACTTGACGTTCATCCCATTCTCTCAGCATCTTGGAGTTGTGAGGAACGTGAACAGCTTCATGCTGCTTCTGTAGGGTTGAGGTTTACAAAATCCTCAGCAGATTCTGTAAGTTCAAGTTAATTCCTTTTTTCTCATATGCTCCATGTGGAGTTTTGCCTGATTCTCTTTGAAACAGACGTTTTCTCAGATCTCATTGCCCTACTTTGACGTTGCTCTCGGTTGGCCCTTGTGCTGAAGGGCAGAGGAGGGCTGGAGGGGTGCAGACTCCCTTCCTGAAGTACATCTACTGACTCTTTCTGCCTCTGCTTCCCTCCAGCAAAAGGCAGAGCTGGCTGCAGAACCTTCACATAACCCCCTGCTGGTTTTCGTGCTCATCCAGCCTCTGACAATGCATCCAGGATACAGAATGTATAAAAGAAAACGTTTCGATCTGGAAGGAACTCTTAGGAGACTGGTTCACTATTCCCTGTTTGACCAAAGAGGGAAATGGATTTCCACATGTCCACAACTTCTAAGTACACAGGTTCCCTGCTGTAGCCCCTGCTACAGTTTCTTGCTTGGGTCTGACTGTGGCTGTGTAACATGTCTCAGTACATACATATACACATGCAATATGTGCTGGTACCATAATTTGGCTGTTGTCGTGCCTCGTATGCACTGGGGAATGGCCCTTACTAACTGGAAACTTCGTATTAAAAAGCTAGGAAGAATGTTGGCTCCTCTCTTCCTAGTTAGTCTTGCATTAATTATTATACCGCTTAGAGCAAAAATTTATAGTTTGTTCAGTGGAAATGTGAGTACATGTTTTGTTTTCACTTTCTGTTCTTTAATTTTAAACTCTTGCTGTTCGAATAAATGATCTCCTCCCCTCCCCCTCCTCTGTCGGTGTCAGGTTTAAGAACCTTCCTTCTGTCAAAACCTTATTCTAAATGGAAATGATCAAAGGAGAGCCATAAGCAAGACTAAAGCAAGGGAATGGCTTTTGTCAGATGGGATGGAATTCTACTGGCCAGAAAAGGTCTTTTTTTGCAGCCTGCATCCTGTTCAGATTTTATTTCCGCTTAGTGTTGTGACTCACACAGCTTTTGGGATTTTGAATATTGGTTGTTCGCGAGGATGAGGATTTGCAGTAGTTTGAGATCTCCAGTTGAGGGACGAGAACACGTTAGTTATTTGTGTTCATGTTGATATTATTGAAGTGGTAACTCATGCACAGAAGAGTTGAACAAGAGAAGACACTTCGCGTTACTTTGTTCTTGTGGAGCTTGGTAGTAGCTCTCCCAGCAATACTTAATGTGAAACAAAAGTGAAGGAGGTCATCTTTGGATTTTAACAGCCTTTTTAGTCCCAGATTGTATGCCAGTTATTTGGATGACTCTCTTCCAAAGTGTCCTTGTTGGAGAAGGGAGAACGGCTTTGCACATTAGTTTAGTACTGACCTCATTCTGGGGTAGGGCTCTAACTACAGAGACGGCAACATGGAGTATTTGGGTGGGTGGGTGGGTAGGGGGCTTCAGATGTGAAAGGAATGGAGGAGATGGGTTCTTTGAGGTAGTTGTTATGTTTTTTACCCAACACTTGTAGTTATTATGTTGAACATAAATTTAACAACTCTATATCCTGTTAGCCTACTTGTAACATCAGAGTAGCTTTTAATTACATAAACATTTTGGAGAATTCTTGCTGGTAATTCCCCTGCATGAATACAAGACAGTGACCTCACTGGTGAAAGATTTAGGGTCCAGGAGTGTAACTCAGTGGTAGAGCTCTTGTCCCAAATGTGCAAGGCTCTGGCCTCGATCCTTAGCACTATGGGGAAAAAAGTTAAATCATCTTGTTACTTTCTTTCTTCCTAATTCCTTTTATTTTTAAAGTCTAGTAAATTAAATGCATAATGTACATTTGTTTGTTCTTCACCAGTGTGAGTAGGTGTTTATGTTTGACTTATATTTCCTTGCTCAGTTTTGTCCTTGGTGGTGATTTTGATTTTTTTTCCTCAGAGCTACTCAGATAAGATTTTAAAATTTTTGATTTGTTATGTTTGTTGAATAACCTCATTCTCTCTGCTGGGGAATCTTGCTTGAAAGATGTTACCAGGGCAGATGGAGTTGTACTTCCTGGGGGACATTTGAAAAATAAATTAAAATTGGCAGCCAAGAGCTTTGTTTTCAGTGCTTGGTATAAGTTAGGTTCCTGACTTTCAAGTGTCTCCACTGGCTTGCCTTCTATAAGGGGTAAATTTGACCGCCTGTGTGTTGATGAACCATTCTGCTAAACCCACAGGTTCTCCTGCGCTGCCCAACAACATGGTGTATTTCGGAAGCTCTCAGGATGAGGAGGATGTCGAGGAGGAAGATGATGAGACAGAAGACGTCAAAACAGCCGCCAACAATGCTTCATCTTCATGCCAGTCAACCCCCAGGAAAGGCAAAACCCACAAGCACGTTCACAACGGGCATGGTAGGTCCACGGTGGTTGCTGGGCATGGAAAGTGAGATCCAGACTTTGGGTGGTGCTGTCGGAAGAGGTGTTGTAGGTGGGTAGTGCCAGAGCTCATTGGGAACACTTGTCTTAGGGCCACATTCTTCATGGGCAAGGAGATAATTACTGTGACACACAGGGTGTTCACATGAGTAGAGTGAGATGACTTTCGATATTCTTATGCTGTGGAAACTAAGACAGATTGTGTAAGAGCTGCAGATAATAGGGATCTGAAGAGGGGACAGTCACACCCAAACAGGGATGGTCAGTAAGATTTTATAGACACATTGAGGCAAAATTTATTCTTGTAATTTGAGCAGGTGGGAGTAGTATAGAAAGAAAAACCCTGCTCCTCCAGTGAAATTGAAAGAATGGTTGTGTGTTATAAAGACTGTTACGCAGATCAGACCCCTCCCCCTGCAGCAGTGTCAGGGAGGGACGGAAAGGAGGAGGGAAAGGCAGAGACAGATTAGGCAACTCATTCTCGTTGTTTGTTTCACATGTGGCATGGAGGGAGGATTGAGCTCCAGGCCTTCACATGGAGTTACACACCTCAGCTGGTTTTTTATTTTTGATTTTGAGATAGGGTCTCCTTCGATTGCCAAGATGTTCAGCTAGGCTCTGGCTTGTGATTCTCCTGCCTCAGCCTGGTAGGTGCTTGTTGTATTTAAATTAGTTGGCTGTGGAAAGTGCTGGCATAGCTTTTAAACAGGGAAACAGCTTACTTCAGTTGTGCTCTAATAAGACTAAGGTGCCCTTGGTAATGACAATTTCATAAGGGTCGGTGAGGAGAGGAAGAAGTACATTTAAGAAAATAATTATAGGCGGTCACCTGAGTAAAGGTAACAAGGGACTAAAAGTTGATGGTTTTGGTAGACACACGGGAAGATAGTCAAACGTCTTTAAGGCTGGGGGGTGTTCTGAGAATTATGTCATTGTGCCAACATGCGCTTATACAGACTCAGATGATACTCATTTATGTGACAGGGCTTTTTGATGCCATAAATAGATGTGATAAATGAGATGACGAAGCTGCTGCCACTTTAATATATTATATGGGTTTATTTCCCTCCCTCCCTCCCTCCCTCCCTCCCTCCCTCCCTTCCTTCCTTCCTTCCTTCCTTCCTTCCTTCCTTCCTTCCTTCCTTCCTTCCTTCCTTCCAGTTGAGACAGGGTGTTGCTCTGTAGCCCAGGCTGGTCATGAACTCACTGGTGTAGCCCAGGCTGGCCTTGGACTCAGGACAATCTGTCTGCCCCAGCTTCCCCACTGCTGGGATTATAGGCGTGCGCCACCACACCCAGCTTTATGTGGTGCTGGGGAATCAACTCCGAGAGCGCCACTCCTCTAGTTCCCATATGGGTTTATTTTACGGCACACTTGTCTGTGCATAGTAGTGTAATTGTTATTCAATATTAGGCACTGTACGTAATTATATGTGATGTACAGTTACATGACTGGCACCACTTCAGGGTTGTTGCTGTCAGTGTCACCACAAATGTGGGAGTTAAGCAAAAATACAGTGACTACAGTGTCAGGACAATAGGAGTCTTTCACCTTCATTATAATCTTAAGGGCCACCCTTGTCTTTGGCATGTGCTGTTGACCAAATGCCATTATGTGGCACATGCTGTGTGGAAAGGAAGGGGCAGATAGAGGGATTTCAGAGGTAGTGACGAGAGGTCCTTGATGGAAACCATGGTACGAGGCAAAGGGAGCAAGAGCAGGAGAGGGAAGCCCGGGAGTGGTGGCGGGAGACACTCTGGCTGTTTCTGCTGAACTCCTCTCGGCTCCTGCACTAGACCTATTTTCCTTAGGACTTGCATAGGAGGTTCTGGGAGATCCCGAGGATCCACAGTCAAAGTCATGCTGAGCCTGGTAGCACAGGCCTATAATCCCAGCACTCTGGGAGGCTGAGGCAAGAGGAGAGTGCAAGTTTAAGTCCAGCCTGGGCTGCTTAATAGGAACTTAACCTGTCTCAAGGTCAAAAATAAAAATGAGCTGGGCCGATAGGGCCCAGTTTCCAGTGCTAAATACAAAAAGGGCCGAAGTTGGATGCTGTGTAAGGGATGGAAACAAAGGAAAGCTGCTCCCGTTTCCCTCAGCATGCGTGTGCCGAGCTGCGCCCTGTGCCTGTGGACTTGCACTTGTGCAGTGGAGATCTGTTCTGCGTTATGGTCATTGGGCTTTTTCACTTCTTTAGCTTGATGATGTTCGTGGGTTTCCTTTCCTTACTCATGGCTGTGGTTAGGTGGAACGTAGACACAGTGGAGGGCCGGACCCTTTCTAAGGACTTGCAGCTTACTGGAGCGGTGGGGCTGATACAAAATCATAGCTTAATTTAAGGTTTTTTGGAGGAAGTGAAAAAGACGGTAGCAACTGTGGTCCTCAGGCAGTCTCTCATACACAAGTTGGAATGCAGGTCCAGGTGTGTCTCATACCTGTATCCAGGGATGAATATAGCAGGAGCATCTGCGGCCCAGGGAGGGGAGCTGCCGGGTGTGGGTAAATGCGTGTCGCCTCACGCGTGTGTGGGATGTGCTGAAGGTGCTGGAAAGACTGGAGGGAGGGAGTTAACTTATGCCTCAGTAAGCACAGTGCTGGGAACTGTTCAGGATTATAGATGTAGAAGTGAGACAAGATGGGCCAAGGTCAGCTCAAGTCCTCTGGCAGCAGATTCAGTTTGTAATAAAAGGAGACATGATTCGGGTTGGAGGAAGAGCTGATAAGTACCTGGACTAGTGATTCAGCAATTCCCGGGGGCCCAGAATGGTGGGGTGAAGGTGAAAGGATCGGAATTATGTGGGGTGGTAAGAACTGTGATATCTGGTGGGCTTGTGTGTGGTAAGAATTGTAATATCTGGTGGGCCTGTAGCTGGTGAAACAGAACGACAGAGAAGGGATGTAGCTGCAAGTCAGCATGCTTTTTGATAAACAGCATAGACTGAAGACTTGTGGAGATTTTTAATTACAAGGGAACGATGTATTTTTTTGTTTCTTTTTGACATATTTGTGCGGCCCCCATTGTTATTTGTGTTAGTATATGTTTGTGATATGTAATTACATTCACCTTGGATTCTTTTTGGCTTGATTGAAGAGAATCAAGAGTTAGTAAGTTTGAACGCAATGAAATTAGACTCATCTGTAGGTCTCTGCATGTCATTGTGATGAGTTTGCTCTGAGTAACATATTATGGCTACCTTAGATATGTTGCTTGTCCCACCCATTTTTTTTGTGGTTGGCCAGGTGAATTCATCTGTCCTGCTGATGAGCCAGAACCAGATTAATCCTGTATGTACCTGGGAGTGTGTGGGAATGCGGGGTATGAGTGGGTGGGTGCCACTCAACTCCTCATTCTAGCTTGTTTTAGCCTCTTTGAAGATCAAAAGCCTGGCATGGCCCAAAGTGTGGCAAGCTGTGAAGTTCTTAAGACTTCCTCATCTAGAGTTCAGAGGAGGCCTTCTTGAAATTCAGAGACTGGTCTGCCTCTCCCTAAGCCCCTAAGTGCATTTGAATGTCCTGGGGCAGCAGTTGACTTGCCACTGCCCAGAGGGGTTGAGAGCCTGCACAGAACAGCCTGCCATTTCAGCAGGGGGTCTCTCCTGTCTTGACTTGCCCTATCACTTTTGTCCCTAACCTTAGGGTACTCTGAGTTTACTGGGGTGATTGCCTTCATTAAAATCTGCCTTTGGCTCTATGGGAACAAGCGACGATAAAAGGGTGCTCCCTGATCTTCCCATGCCTGTTTCATTCCTATTTTTTTCATGCGTTGAAATGTAGGGATTGGTGGTCTCCATTTTTGGCTCTCTAAGGAAGGTATGCATGTCCCTGTAGGCTTCCTGACGGGAAGAGCCCTGAGAAAGTCACACAGCTCCTTGGAATCAAGGGATCTTTCTCAAAAGAAAGTGTTTAGGATAAGCTTCTTCCTGCCTCTCATCCTTCTCCCTCTTCTTTCTCTTACCTGATTGATTTTCCCACCCTTGCTTGGGGTGTGTGCACACGAATGGTAGTAGGGTTTGAACCCAGGGTTTTCAAACTCAGCTGTCTTCCCAGCCTCTTATGTTTCGATACAGTCTCACTAAACCACTAAATTATGCCAGATTGGGCTTGCACTTGTCATCTTCCTACTTGAGCCTCCCCGAGTGCTGGGATTACAGGTGTATATGCCACCACTCCAGGCTTTACCATTACCCTTTTTGCGTATTGGAGATATTGACACATGTCAGTGGCCTGTGTGTTCTCCCCAGAGGGATGACCCCAGTGTGGGGGTCAAGCGGAGAAAAGGTGGGAAGGGAATTATTTTGTGGCGGGGGTACTGTGAGCATGATTCTGATGACAGCACATGTCCAGGAGAATAGTTTTATTTTTGCTGTGTTATTTTGAAGAAACTAGAACCCAAATTGGCAGTGGGATCCTGCTTTATTTTGTCACTCCTCGAACAGAGTAGGAGAGCAGCCGGGTATGTGGGGCCAGTGCACCTGGCCACGCAGAGGGAGGTGACAGAACACAGCATGCTCCTGTGACGGCAGCCACGCTGTTCCCATGGGCCGCTGTAACCGCAGGGCTAGAGGTGGGATTTCCCCAGACGGAGCTTAGCTTGGAGTTTTGCAAGCACGACCCAAAACTCTTGTGTTCTCATTTACAAGCCACTGAGCCTTCTAATGGGAAGGGATTTGTGTGTTAAAGTACATGATCTGAAATGACTTGGACAGCGTCGCCCAACCTTTTAACCTTGGGTTAGAACTCAAGGGTTCACCATAACGACACCGACAGCAACTTGCATTTTGATAGCTCGTCAAGTTTGCAAAATCATCTTAACGTACACAGAAAAACCTCAAATGATCCTGACAATAAAGCCCTTATGGAATTACTATTTGGAAATAAAATAACACAGTCAAAACCCTGCTTTGTGTGTATTTATAATACGAGTTGACATTTGCAGTGCTTTCGTTTTGGAAAAGTGTTCCTAATTGATTATTTTCTTCCAGTGGGATGGATAAGCATGGAAGACGGAAGGAATTCGTAAGTAGGTTGTGAGTGAATTCGGCTTTCGCTTTTACTCCTTGTAGAAGAGAATTCGATGAAAGTTCATTGGTTAAATCAGTCACATGTCATGTATTCCTCACATGTGGAGGGAACCCCCCCCCCCCACTTCTTATGAAAATTGGATAGGAATAGGAGAGATTATTGTTCCTTTTTGTGTACATCTTTTTCTCAGAAGACTTTTTAAACAACATGTCATTGCACTCCCAGCTGGAGTGATTTAATTGCTTTTGGATTCACACCGGGGGCATTTGTGTAAGGGCCAAAAAGCAATCATTTGGACGAGTGTGCTGCACAATGGCTGGCTCCGGCTGGCTCCGAGCTGTGCTGAGGCCCCCCCCCCCCCCCCCCCCCCCGTTCTGGAGTGGTGGAGGGGGAAAGCAGCAGGGCCAGGGGCTCACCGTGGCCTGTTGGGTGATGGATGCTTTTCTCTCCAGTTGAGGTTCGCACGAGTTGTCCTCTTTACCTCGTAGGCTCTGGCAGCTCTGTTTAAGCTAGTGACTTGAGGAATTTCAGAATTTGAAGAACAGTGATACCTCCAGAGTCTGCTTTTCACATAAGCTTTCCTGCCCCTGCCCCTCCATATTTGGGGCACTTGGTGTGACATTTAGAAACTTGCAGAATTGTGTGTGGCTGCAACCTTAAGCTATCTTTCTATTTTGTAACTTTTTTTTTTTTTTTTTTTTTTGGTGAGACAGGGTCTCACTCTGTAGTCCAAGCTAGTTCTGAACTCACTGTGGAGCCCACACTAGCCTTAGACTCAAGGCAGTCCTGCGTCAGCCTCCCAAGTGCTACGATTACACGTGTGTGCCACCATGCTGGGCTTATGTGGTACTTGGAAATCAAACTGGGGCTCTGGGCACCTGTTAGACAAGCAGTTTAACCACTACACCATTCCTTCAGTCCCACTTTTTTTTTTTTTTTTTAAACAACGAGTCTGAGGAGTGCATTTCTGTCAGGTTCCAAAATGCTCCCAGTATCTGACTCAAAACCCTTGGAGTTGTAAAATGACTGGAGGTGACCTGTCAGTTGGCATGAGGCTTCTTTTTGGGGTACCTGCATTGCTGGCCACCATTGTTTGGGCCTCTAGTAAAGTACTCTTGGAGGCTGAGGCAGGAGAATGACAACCTTGAGCCTATTGTGGGCAACTTAGCAACAAGGTGAGATCCTGCCCAATCACCCAAACTGAAAATGGACTTGGAACTGTTTGCCCACTGGGAAGGCCTTGGGCTTGATTGGCTTGATTCCCAGTACCACCAAAGAAAACCCAGCCAACCAAAAACAAACAGACAAAAAAAAAAAATGCTAACAACTTTGCGTCATGGTGATTGTTTCACCCTGTGAATATCCAAGAGTTCAACGACTTCTGTGCATGGAGTTATGTAATATGTGAATTAAAAATTTATAAAAGAAAATGTCAGTTGAGACTGAATGTGGTGACAAATAGCGCTTAGCATTTGGCCTGGTGTTTTTTGTTGTTGTAGGTTCTTTGTATTGTTGTGTTTCGTTTTTTTTTTTTTTTTGGGGGGGGGGTGTATAGGGAGTACTGGTGGATTGAATCCAGGACCTTTGTTCTGAGCTATATTGTGTTATAGCCCGTACATTTTGTTTTGATAATAGAATCTTCCTAAGTCACTAAATCTAAAGCTCGAACTTGAGCTTCTTCTGCCTCAGTCTCTCAGGGAATTTCGGTTACAGACTTGACAGGCTTGAGTGCACTACTGTGGACTTACGTGGAAAGTGACAAGTGACTGTCATCTCTTCTGTTCTGACGTGATGGTGAGCGGTTTTTGAGCTCAGTGTCTTTGCACTATAGCCCTTTATTTTTTATATTTTTGAACACAAGGTCCTGCCAACTTGCTGAGGTGCTCAGGTTGGGCTCAAACTTGAGATCCTCCTGTCTCTGCCTCTCAGATTGCTATAATTATAGGCTTGTGCCTCTGGGCCTGCCTTGGCTGTTTGCGAGAACTGAAATACTAGCCCTGCAGTTCCAACCAAATCATATGGAATGCATTTGATTTTCAAAGCCTATAGTACATTCTTCTCTATATAACTGATTTGTGTATGTTTCTCTGATATATATATATATATATATATATATATATATATATATATATATATATATATATTATATGTTGGGCTGCTGAGCTATTCATCAGATTGCTCGGTATTTAATAATTTTAGCAAAATTTATCTGATCTGTCTTAAGGTGGATCTTAAGTCACTCAGCACGTTTTGCTGTTCCAGGACCGTGTAAAACGTGCATGTGGAAGTTTTGAAAGTCATTTGTTAACTTGGCCGAAGGTTGGGTGGAGGACTGTGAGGCAGGCAGAGGAAGTGAGGTGCAAGTACCTGTTTGTACAGCCTTAACATATTAATTGTAGTACAAAGAATCTTGTATTTTCTTTGCTTTTTTGCATATTTTATGTGCTGCTTTTTCTTATTTTCCTCTGGTAACAATCCTGAAGGCTGGCACTTCTGTAATTGGTTGTGGTGATGGGTTCATTTTGGTTTTCCTCACACACACACAAGTTCAGGGTGTCTTTCGTGGTAGTGTGTCCAGTTCAAGTCCAAAAGTAAGACAGAAGGCGTAGGGGTGCATATCCATAGCAGCCAGATTGCAAGTTTGAGCATGTCTCAGAATGAAATATAGTAAGGGCTGTGTGAAGATCATGGGTGTTATCCTCTGTACCAGGGAGAGCACCACTGAAACACTTGGTGCTTCTCTGTGTTTCAGGAATTATTGATTGTCCCCATGTAATGTGTGGGTCCGTGCTTGGCCTTGATTCTTGAGCGATGAAGCTTATGCACCCATTTGCCCAGATGCCCTCTTGTGGCCCCCTCCGCATGTTGGTGAATGCAAGCATCTTAGAGCCACTGGTCTGGCAGGGACTAAAGTGGGCAGTCCTTTCCTGTGCTCTGACTAGGGCCAGGAAACCATTTTTCAATGACAAACCCATTCACCCTGATTTATCGTCTTCCTGTTGCCCTGACCTTTGTGTTCTCATAAAGGTCTTAGAGCTCCTTGAACTTCAGCATCACAAGTTATCAGGAGCACAGCTGAGACACACGTTAAATGGGGCTCTGTCCACGTCTCTCTTGGTTATCTTCTACCTCGCACATAGTACATGTCTATTTTAAGATCTTTGGATGCTGGCAGCCAAATTGTGATTGGAAAAAAGTATGTATTTTGTGACTGAACAGAATTTAAATTCTTCTGTAGGATAGGAAGAAAATGCAGTTGGCTTTAAGCATTCCACTTAATTATTTTTCCCTTATCACAGTAATTACAATTGAATGAAAAAGATCTTGCTGGGTAAAAAAATGCAGAAGGGTTTTTGCAAACACAGTTAAACCAGTAGAGTGATTAAGATGCTGAGGGTGCTGGCACAAGCCTGTAATCCCAGCACTGTCTGGAAGGCTGAGGCAGGAGAATTGCAAGTTTGAGGCTAGACTAAGCAATTTAATGACTTAGTCGGATCCTTTCTCAGAACACATTAGGGCTGGGGATGTAGCTCAGTGTGAAGGCCCTGGGTTCCGTCTCCAGAGGGATGGGAAAAAGCAGTGGCAGCGACTGTTTGTGTCCCATACTGGGAGACTGCTGTAGGTTTCTGGCTCACGAACTGGGCCTGATGTTGGCTGCAGTGTGAGGAGCTGCTTCCAAGCCGGGACGCGACAGGTCACGTCTGTGCTGCACCTAAGCTGGGTCCTTGCTTTCACACAAGGGTGTTGTGGCCAGTGAGTGAGCTGTTTTGGCCCAGGGCAAACCGGGTTACAGCACTCACACAAGGCGCAGTAAAATCCTTTGAACTGTTGGCACAGGTTGGCAGACATTCCATTGTTTTCAGACAATAGTGACTCAGAGTTGATCTGGCTCCAGGGAGCAAGTGCAGCTTTTGTACAGTAACAAGGCTTTAATGCCAGCCCGTTGATGGAGTCTGTGGCTTGCCCAAGTCGGGATGCATTGTAATAACACGAAGCTTACATTTAAATATCTGGCAGGGTATCAGAAACTTGCTGCAGATCTCTTAGGTTCCGCTCCACGTTTATTTCTTCTTTATTTATGGTGATTTTCCACCCTCCCTCCCGCTTCCGGTTTGTGCTAAGGGTTGGAATCTGGAGCGTGTCTCTGACTTTGGGAGTTATTTCTGGCCAGGCTTGAAGGTCTTGCTCGTTCCCTCTTGTCCTGGGCTTCTCTGCTAGCAGATCTTGGAGCCTGGTTCCTGGAATGGCTCTGGGCCCTCGGTCTCTTTTAAGGAGGTGAGGGCTTCAGAACCATGTCACCTCAGGTCAGACACCCAGTAATCCCAGGAAACCCAGACACCAGGGACTCGTTTTCCTACTTAGCTCATTTAAAAATCACCAGGATTGCCTCCGGGTGTTTGTCCTTTCTTTATTATGAGTAATCAACAAGACAGTGGCCTCTGGTTATGCGGGAAGGGCTCTGAGACTGGCAGGAGTCTATTCTTGGCTTTTTCGGGTCTACGTAAAAGAAATTATTTTCATATGTGGCCTTTGCCATTTCAGCAAGTCTGGGGATGTAGCTCAGTAGCAGTGTACTTGCCAGGCATGTACACAGCCCAGGGTTCAACCACCAGCACCGCTAAATAAATAGGTGATAGATAATACATACGTGACTAGATAGGTCACGTTTCTTGTATTTATTTGCATAGCTTCTTTCTCTGAAGAATACAAAACATTTTATGTATCTAGTGCATAATAATATTTCAGTCCTTGAGACACGTAAGGGAGGCAGCTGATTTGTCTTGCCGGGATTGGCACAGATGTGTGGGTGAGCTGGGGGGCAGGAATGGATTTTCAGGCCTTTCCCTGAGTTGTGTGGGGGTCTCCTCCAGGACTGTCTCTGTGAGTGGAAAGAACCATCAGCAGCAGTGTCTAGGACAAAGTCCCAGAGCTGTAAAAATGAATTTCTACTTCAAAAGTGTAGCTTTCCACCTTATAATGATTTCGGTAAAAGATGTTTCTATGTTGGGTGTGATGGCATAAGCCTGTAATCCCGTAACTCTGGGAGGCTGAGGCAGGAAGACTGCAAGTTCCAACCTAGCCTACAAATTGCCTGTTCAACTTACCAGTTTAGCAACACTGTGCATCAAATTTAAAATTAAACTACAAAGCAAAAGAAAAGTTTCCAAATTAACTTTTTTGCCTGCTTATTTTTTCTACCCTGCGTTGGGAGCAGAAATGAAGTGACCCTCAATCAAAATATCGGCCTTTGGATTTAAAGATTTTGCTTACTATGGTTTTAAAACAGTTGTCTCTGGGCCACTTAACTTTCAGGGTATGTGTATACAAATCGATATACCTGTCTCTGTTCATTAATGTAGAGCTGTTTGTATGTCAGGACAAGGCACCTTCCTAATATGGCTCACTGTGGTGAATGCTTAAAGAAACTAGTCCAATTATTTCTTTTAATTGGGGACCGTGTGTGGAGAACTTCTTTACATCGAAGTCTTTCTGTCTCTTATGTTCACAGGGTTTAGTCTTTTTCCCTGGGAGAGTGATTTTTCCCCCCCTGGCTCCCCATCTCCCCCTTTCTTGAAAATCTTAGAAATTAAGACAAAAGATAATTACTTGGAGGGGTAAAATTGGCAGGTTCCCACGACACTTAAAATTAATGAGCTGTTGAGCACAAAATATACCTTGTCTTGGGCTCCGTCATCTCTGCCCAGTCCTTCCCTCCTCCCTTTCTTCCCATTTAACACATGATTTGACTTTTTGGCTGTGTTTGCGGATGGGGTGTCCTGCCGCTCTAAACTAGCAAGATGGTTACAGAAAGTGGATTCATTTGAAAATCATCTCTTTGTTTGCAAATCAAAGTTAATTTGATTCTGTTTTTAATTTTTGTATATTTGAAAACTTTCCCCCCTTCCCAGAATATCTTATCAAAATATTATTTAGCAGTGCACCTTGCCTGAGTTCCCAGGGCAGCCGCTTGGTTTATTATGTTAATGGCACATGCCGGCTCTGTAATCCTAGCCCTCATGGGAAGTCTCTGATTTGTAGGGCTTTGGCTTCCAGAATAGTGTCTTCAGGCTTGGTGGTGCTTCAGAGTTCTCTGGGGTGGGCAGGTGGACCCAAAGGCTTGTGCATGTTCCATTAGGGTACATAATACTGATGGACAATCTGCTGTTTTAATTTTTTTTTAAAGATCAGAAAGTTATTGCTGCCTTTCTAGGCTTGGATTTCTTTTAATGAATTTTCAGATGTTCTATCATCTCTTTGCCCAAAGGACCCAGAGGCTTGGAGAGGTAACCAGACCGAGGTCATATGGGTAATAGGTGGTCTTGACAGGTCCATATTTAGGCACCTTTCCCCAGACCTGAGTTCTCTGGCAAAGATACAGATGCTGTGGCAAATGTTAGCACAGGGTGCCTGGAAAAACCGATGGGAGGATGACTTCATTTACTTTACGTAAGGGCTCTTTACTTGTACAAATAGAGAAAGGTAGCTTTAATACGATCTTTATTATATTTGTTATCACTTACCATGTCAGAATGAAAACTGCAAGCCAACCACGGTGACCCATACCTGTAATTTCAGAGCTCTGAGAGGCAGGAGGATCACAGTTTAGTCCTGCCCTAGGTAACCTAAACCCTGTCTTCAAAAAGAGAGAGAGGTAATGTTGCTCAGTGCAAAGTCCCTGAGTTCAGTCCCCAGCACTGAAGTAAATAAATATTTTTAAAATATTTATTTTAAAATGAAACAACTCCATAACATTTTCACAAAAATTACCATTGTCCAAAATGCACCTTACTAGATGAGAAAGTTCTTTGTAATTTTGCATCTGTCTTTAGCATCTGACTTAATAGCAGACAACCAGATTGTGTGATTCAGCCTTTCCTTAGTCTTTTAAGCATGGTTTGGTTCAAGTCTATGAAGAAAATTGGTTTCAGGCAAATAGGGAGCTGGAAAGGGAAGCCGCTTCATGGAGAATTTCTTTTAAGTCCTTGCCCCAGACTTCCTTTCTTACAGGTCAGTTGCTGTGGGAACCTTATCTCATCAGAAAAGTCAACATTAAGCAGCTGTTAAATTCATGGTGACAGACAGGTTTTCCCAAGTTCCAGTTTTTGCTTGAAGTTTAAACTGTATTGTTGACAACAAAAACTATTAATGGGGTCAGGGGTTTAGCTCAGTGGTTGAGTGCTGTCCTAACATGTGGGAGGCCCTGGGTTCCATCCCCAGCACTATGAAAACAGTAAATAAACAAAAACTATCAGTAACTTTACTTAAAGAGACAACCCCCCTTCATTTTGTTTTGCTTTTTTCCCCCTTCTCTTTCTTTCCTATTTGTTCCTTTTTGTGTGGTTCTGGGAATAAAACCCAAGGTCTTCACACAGAGCTACCTCCGTGGCCTATTTTTTATTTTTGATTTTGAGACAGCATCTCCTTAAATTGTCCACAGTGGGCTCAAACTTAAATCCTCCTGCCTCAGCTTCCCAGAATGCTGGGATTACAGGCCTGTGCCACGGGGCCAGAGTTCATCCTTTCTTTTCTTTTCTTTCTTTCTTTCTTTCTTTCTTTCTTTCTTTCTTTCTTTCTTTTTTTTAAAAGAATGGCAGCCAGTTAACCTAAGTCTCATGAACAAATTTCAAATTAAACAAAACAAAACACCAGTTCCGGTGGAAAAAGCAGCTGTCTTGCTGCATACCCCATCACTCCACCGCTTTTTCCTGGGGAGTTGGGCACTTTCCAGAGCCTCGTTATGGAGTATATTGTTGAGACAAACAAGAGCTAATCCAAGAGCTCTACCAAAAATCACTGATTTACATTTACCTGGAAATGAAGAGTGACTACAAGTGTATCTTGGTGCTTCTGCCTTTATTTAAACAATAGCCTTTTCACTCAGTTTTTAGAAAATGATTTTGAGATGTAAGCTGCACATCATTTGATTTACCTATTTAGTGTGTATAACTTGGTGTTTAAAAAAAATTATGTGCAAAGAGTTGTGCCGCCATCCCTGTGGTCAGTGTAATAAGTCCATGTTCTGCCCTCCACGCACAGCCCTCCTGGTAACTAGGCCTGGTATTAGACGTGCCCCATTTTCCACAAGCCTTCTCCGCCCCTGGTAACTGACTCAACCTGCTGCCTGTCTCTTGTCTGTCCTGGTCATTTCTTACTAGAATTGTGTGTGTGTGACCTTTGTTTGGACTATTTCCTTTCACGTGACGTGAAAACCGTCCCCCCGCAGTAGGTGTCAGTACTTCGCCCTTCTGTGGCCGCTGTCCCATCGTACAGACAGACATGCTGTGTTTTCCTTGACCTTTGGCTTTCCCTGGCAGCTTTTCAACGATGATCATTAGTTCTGATGTGAGCCTTCGTGTGCACATTCTTGCCTAACCTGGGCTGTCGCTTTTAAGTTTTCTTTTGCTCATTCCCCTGCCTCCATCTTGTTTTCTTGAGTGAAGAGAAGCTATCTTGGCCCACATGTAAACGATATAGTTAATGTACTTACATAAGCATTACAACTTTAAGAATTTTCTTTGTAACATTAAAAGGCTAAAAAAAACCAAAAAACCCAGCAGGCTGCAGGTTGGACACACCTGGTTTATAAGTCTCTGTGTCGATCTTTTTTGTTTCTTTGTGCACAGATCTGGAGAGGGGTTCCTTGATTAGCGCCGCCATTGACCTTTACAAGGACCGCTCATCCTGTGATGGCACCGTCCTTTGTTCCCACCAGCTGGGTATGGGCATCACGATTTCTCCACATCCTTGTGAACTCTGCGTTGATAATAAGCATCATTTTGGCTGCCAAGCGGTGTCTCGTTGGGATTGTAGTTCTGTTCCTAGGTGGCTCACCTCTGTGTGTGGCACCGTCCACATGGAATCCTCTGCTGGGCTGTGTTACCTAGTAGTTCGCTTGCACAGTCCTCTGGGGTCTCCGAGGCCTGTACACTGAGCCGGAGAGCTCGCAGTCGAGCCCACAGCACTGTCAGCATGGCAGAATGTGTTGGATGGGTTTTCAAAGTTGTGTTTCTTCCTGATTGGTCAGGGGGTATTAGCTCTTTCCTTCCCCTTGAAAAATGATCCGAGGAAGCCTTGGGAAACTGAGGATGGGTGGTAGGGTGGTAGTTGTGTTGGTCTTCTCCAGAGCCCTTGGAGGGCCTGGCAGCCAAGTAGTGCTCTGCAGTATAGTAAGTGTAGTTACTGGCCTTGGCCAATTGGATCTGGCCAGCCATTCTCTGGCTGTAGGGTGCAGATCTAACCCCCGCATGTCGAGTATCCAGGCAGGTGTGCCCCTTTTTGAACACACAGTACTCATCTTCCTAATACTGTGGACCAGCTGGACTCCAGACCTGTGCTGGATGTTCCTCCTGCAGGAGCATCTCTTATCCCTAGTCTGCAGGTGAGGAAACTGAGGATAGAATGATCTGTCCAGTTGCACACAGCAGGGTTAGGAACTGAGCTGCTAATACCACTATTAGAAAGGAGGGCTGCCCTAGGATTCTTTTTTTTAAACTGAAAAGAAAGATGGTGCGATGAACTCATACCTACTAGCAGGCCACACTATGTGGGTAGGTGTCTTCTTAGTGGAGTAAGAAAGCAGAAGTCCAAACTGGGCCTAGAGTCACAAGTCTGCAATCCCAGTACTCAGGGAGGCTGAGGCAAGAGTATCTGAGTTCGAGCCCAACCTGGGCAGGTTAGCAGCTTGATGAGATTGTCCTGAAAAAAATAATAGAAAACTGGCTGGGGGGTATAACTCACTGCAAAGGCCCTGTGCCCGGTACCACACATAGAAAAAAGGCTGAAGTATGGAGTATTATAGATTAAAAACAAAAGCAGTATTTCCTGTGCCCTGTTTTAATAAAACAGCTGTGTTCACTACCTTAGAAAATTGGTGAAAGTCAAGACCTGCCTGGACTCATGTGCCTTGCTTGATTTTTTTACATCAGATTGAATGAAATATGACTTCTTATGGGTGTTGCTTTGAGTTTGTCTTGAGAGTGGGCATTGGTAACTGTGGGCAGGACTGATGGTTTCTGACAGTGTCTAGCTGCCTGCACTTAGGACAGATGCAACCACTAGAAGCCCTGCATTTTCTGTGTTCTCACAGTATCCAGCAGAACCGTGTACAGAAAAGGGGCTTATGCCAGATTTTGATAAGGTGTTCAAAATCTGTTTTGAACTTACAATCTCTGCTGCTGGAAGAAACTTTGAGATAAGGCTTAGACCAAGCTTAGATATGTAAAAAAATGTAAATTAGCCCAGGCCTGTCTGTCCTAGTACCCTAGGAGACTGAGGCTGTGGGATCTCAAGTTCGAACAGGGCCTGGACAGTTTAGTAGCTCACCAAGACCCTGTCTCAGAATCAAAACTATAAAATGAGCTGGGGATGAGCTAAATCCCTAGTGCCACAAAAGAATGTCATTTTCTATCTCATACTAAGTAGACTAAAGAATTAGATGTTAGCAGTCAGATAGGGAAATTAGAAGGAAACAAATATGTTTACCCTTTGGAAATATGGTGGATGGACAGAGAGAGACATTGGACAGAAGTTGGAGAGTTTGCTGGACTGAAGTTCTGGATCACACAGTATGTTGATGATAGTAATATACTGTATACTAGAAAAATAATTTGGAAACAGTACTTAAATCCCCCCCCTCCCCCCAAATTAGCATGGGAGGGGATGGAAATATCAGCTTGATCTAATCATTTTATAATGTACACATATCAAAATGTGTCATGACAAAAATATATACAGTTTTTGTCAGTTATTCTTTTACTTGGGAGGAACTGAAAGAAAACATAAAGGACTTTTTAAACGTAAGGAGCAAATACTCCTAAGTTTGGGATGAAACCATATCACGATAAGCTTTTTACAATTTGTTGGCAGCCAAGCCTGGTGGCACATGCCTGCAGTCCCACACTTGGGGGTCTGAAGCTGGTGGATCGCAAGCTTGAGGCCAGCCTGCACAGCTTAGTGAGACCTTGTCTCGTAATAGAAAACAAAACACCAACAACGACAAAAGGCCAGGGGTGTAGTAGAGAGGCGTGAGTCATACGCATAGCCATCTAGGGTTGGGAAGACAAAGATGGATTTGAGAGATGAACCAAGTTTCTCGCTGCCTCGGGCAGAGCTGGCCGGGTGCTCCCACCTCTGCTTGGTAACGTCTGCTGCTGTCTGGTGGTCCTGAGGATGCAAATCCTAAACACGCTGTGCTTGCCTGGCTCCGGCAGCCTCCGTAGCCTTTGCTGTCATGTGAGAATGGGTGGTGGACGCTGGGCGGCCGGCAGCTCCATGGACACTGATGGGTCTCGTTAAGTCAGGGCATCCCAATCCCTCTGGGTACACAGCTTTCCAGCCTCGATGTGTGTCCGTTTGAATCTGAGAGGACATTTTCTTATTCCAGATATCTGCTCCTTTATCAGGGTCATTCTCTTCTTGAGATGTAATCACAGGTGGCCCCTGTCTTCCGTGGCTCACCTTCAATTTCCCAATTTTATGAAGCTTTGAAAGCAGAGCATTTCTGGTTGAACTTTGGATGTGGACCTTTGCCCAAGCTTATGATACGTGGTCCAGTTCGCTGTGCGGCTCCTGTCAGTCCCAAGATCGCAAGGGAAACAACCCACACCCCACAGTAGGGTTTCTAAGCTAGGTCAGGTGGAATTTATCGTGTTGTAGTTCCATCCCAGGCATAGCAGTATTTGCATTGTTGTTTAATTTTTCTGTTTCTTAAGGCACACTGTTGATGTTTATGAATGCTTGGGTTCTTGTGTAGGGTTTTTTTTTTTTGTGGTAGTGGGGATTTTTGGGGTCTAGGGCCTTTGTATCTAGAATCATCCCCCATCCCTTAATTTTTTTTTAATTTTATTTTAAGACAGGGCCTAACTAATTTTCTAAGTTGCCCAGACTGGGGCTACAAACTTATTACCTTCCTTCTTCAACCTCCCAGTGTGCTGGGATTGTAGGTTTGCACCACTGATGATATTTTTTAATAAATGAGTTCTGTTGTTTCATTCTAATGGACACATTTAGGATGTTTTTATTGGACCTCTGTGTCGTGCCTCGCATTGGCTGCCACGGGTCTGGGCACTGCTCCTTTCCCTTGAAGGCGACTCCATGCTGGATGGCTTCAGGAGCAGAGGTCACATGGTGTCATGGTCATCTGCCCCTGGCTGTAAGTTTAACTTTGTTCTTCTCTTCTTTTTTAGTTTTCAATGGTTCCAGCAGGTCGACTCGGGAGAAGGAACCTGTTCAGAAACACAAAAGTAAAGAGGCCACTCCCGCGAAGGAGAAGCACAGTGACCACAGGGCTGACAGCCGGAGGGAACATGCCTCAACCACCCAGCTTGCAGCCGCCCCCTCCTTGGGCTCCTTGGCCAAGGGGCTTGCTGCCAACCACCACCACCCCCCTGTGCATCGGTCGGCTCAGGACTTACGGAAACAGGTGACCAGCACCCTCCCTGTTTTGTTCTCCCAAGGGATGTGCCAAGGCAGGGCGCGGTGCCAGAGGCGAGAGAGGGGGCGGGGCGGGTCGTGGCAGAAGGTTCCATCCTTGTCCTGTGGAGATCTGTGAGAGCTGGGCCCTTTGTGTGTCTGTGTCCTCCCTAAATGCACTGTGGTCACCGGCATCATCTTCTGGAGACGCGTGACTCTGGAGTTTGTGGAGAAGGTAGCTGCAGAGCTCAGTGCTTCATTGCCCCTCTCCCGCCTTGCCCACATGGATGCCTGGTGATCTGGAGTTGTGGGGAGTCAGGTCAGGACAAGGGCAGCGGCCTTGGCTTCACCTCGGGCCTGCAGATGGCAGGGTCTTGCCTGAGATGACTGGTCTGTTTTTCTGCCCTCGTCGTACTGCCAGGAGTTTCGAAAAGTTGTGAGTGGCTATCATACCAGTCAGTCTGCTTGGATTGTGGGGTACGGCTGGGCTGATGTGTTCATCAGAGGGCTTGTGAGCGTTCCCCCGCGGTCACCAGCGACCTGTCCTGGCCCTTGATGTCGGTGAGGGCAGCTTTAAGAAGGCCTCAAGAATGGGCCACTGTTGTTGTGAAAATAGTTATGTCCCCAGACTGACTGCTCGTGACCCTGGGACCTCTCAACAATCCTAGGGCATCCGTGGTAGGGGCATTGAGGCAGGCAGGGAAGGGCTGTCCCAGGGTGGGTAGCATTCCATTGACTCCTCGTGTTCCTGCCTTCCAGTGACCGTGGTACTCCCTGCTGGGAGCTACCCTCACCTGGGATTTTAGCAGAATTTGGTTTACCCTAGAATGTTTGGTGACTTGTAAAGATCCCTGTAGGGTAAGGTGGGGCTGAAGGAGATTATGAGATTTTCTGTCTGGCAACAGTTCAGGGTGACTTAAGAGTTAGTCATTCTAATGGGAAGGTTTTTCCTGCCCTTGAGTACTAGAGATATTACAGCGCTTTCAACTGAGCTTACATTCCCATCTCCCTTCCTGTACCCCTGACGTTATTTTTTTTTTCTTTTTTAAAAATTAGAGACAGTCCTGCTGAATTGTCCAGACTGAATTCAGGCTTGTAATCCTGCCTTAACCTCCCAGAGTCCTGGGGATTACAAGTGCTTGCCACCACACCCAGCTAGGATTAGTCATCTTAGCCTTCACTTTGCAGGTATTGAGGTACTTGGCTGCAGTAACTGAGGTACGAATTGTCACATCTGTGCATCTGTGCTTCTGTGCTTGGCATATATCCTCATCATAATCTTTTTGCAGAGTTTTGAGATGAATTGCATGCATTTAACATAATTCACATGGTTCTAAATGTATAAACTTCATTGTGAGAGGACAACTCTAAGTATGATAGAGTTGGCATCCAGCTCAAGCACTGATCACTTTGGGAACATTGGGGTCCAGGGTTCAGTTCTCTGAGGCACCCAGGTGGGTTTGGTATCTTTGGTTCTTTGCCTGTAATGCGTCCCCACCACCTCACTCCCCCTGCTGTTGGCTAAATTGGGATTGAGGCAGAGTGTACACCCCCAGTGCCTTTGCTTGTGAAACAAAGTAGAGTTAAAAATGGAAGGGGCACAGAAATGCAGATGGACAGTCAGCCGTGTTCTTTGAAAGCACAGCTGCATTCTGCTGATTTTCAAGGATCACGTGGTGGGGTTGGTTCATCGTGTATCCATTCCACTGTGCGTGTCCATGTGTCAGTCTCCTCCCTGCTGCCTCCTCTTGGTAGTGAACTGAGGGACTTCTCACCAAGATCCCTTTTACATTTTGAAGCGAGGTCGCCTAAGTTGCCCACGCTGGGCTCCAACTTGTAATTCTCCAGCCTCATCTGCCTTTTTAGGAAGTGAAAGTATAAGACATTCTTTCAGGTCCACTACAGCAGAGGTCCCTGACACCAGGGCCTCGGAAGGACCCGGCCAGGCCACTGCAGGTGAGCAGGCAGCAGAGAGCGACCCCGGGAAGCTCTGCCTCTGCCTCGCCTGCCGCCACTTGCCATTTCAAAGCTACACAACAACTTGTCACCACATAACAGGTGCACCCATCCCCTCCCCATGCCCTGGGGTAATGGTTTTTAACTCTGTCAAAAAGGTTGGGGATCGCCACCCTGCAGTGCAAGGTGGCCTCAGCAGGACTGGAAGGCGTATCTCTCTCCCCTGCCTCCAGCAAAGGCCTGTGTGGGGGACCAAGCAAGGGAGATGTAAGTGGCCGCTCAACTCAGGAGGGATCCAGTGTCCCCTGTGTGTACACACACTGTCCCCTTTCCCTCAATGGAGTGCTGGGGTGGGCGGAGTGAGCCTCTCCTCGCAGCTGTGGCTAATCTTCATCTCTGAGCACAGGCCCGTCAGTTCCGGGGTTCCCTTTGTAACTGAAGGAGGGGGTCGGCTTGGTTGGGTAGAAGTTAGAGAGGGTTGGAGTGACCCTCAAGTGCACCTTGCCCTGGGATGGCCTTGCCACTGCTCCTGGCACATACATGTGCCCTGTCCAGTTTCCACCTCAGAGCTGGAGGGAGGATCCTGGGGATACCCCTAACAGGACTGCTGCGATGAGTGGGGAGTCTTGGCCAGTTTCCTTGGTGAGCGTAGAGTCTTGGCAGGATGTGCCACGTGTTCAGGGGATCTTGCAGTTACGAAAGGGGTCCTTTCCTGTTGCCTCTCCCTTCCGTACCTCCTTCCCTACTTTCTCCTTTCTCCCCTGGGTCTAATCAACCTAGATAGAATAACATCGGGCTCCTAGTTCTAATTTCGCTCTGATCGTGACCTTCACTGAGACCTGAGTTGTGATACTCTACCTTCCTGGGCCCATTGTTCATTCAGAGCCAGTCTCAGTAACTCCTCTCTTAGGGACGTCTTAAGAAATGAAAGGATAATTTTGAAACCATCAGATCCCGTTAGTTAAGTGCTGTGGAAACAAGGTCAATAAAAGCAAATTGTTGATCCCTTTGTGACTTGCATGCGAATGTTTGGACTCTGACCTTTCATCTTTGCGGCTGCATAAAAGATACAGCCAGAAGGTACTGTGGTCTTTAATTTCAGATTTGATTTTTTTTTAAAAGTATGAGCCAAAAGGGGAAAGCCTGAATGTGATTGTAGGAATTGTAGAGGGATTGGGGCGGAGGGATACAGTCTTTATCAGGAGTGCTGCTGGAAAGTGCCTTTGCCCTGCTTGTTCTAAGGAACTCCGCGGAGGCCCTGGCAGCACAGTCTTTGCTATACCAAAATGGTGTCCTCTCACCCTGTGAACGCTGCTGTGGATGGTTCCCAGGCTTCCTAAGGTCCCCGGGCCCCAAGCCTTAGAGCTTATGAATGTGCACCCCTCAAGGGCCTTGCCTGTGGTGCCAGGGGACTCCGGCCCAGCTGGTAGTCTCAGGGACACTGGTTGAATTGTCTTCACCACACATCCTTGCCTGCGTGGCAGGGAGTCTGGAATGTTGGAGGGAATTTGGATGCAATTTGGATGTGTGCTAGGTGTCTTAATACTTTTCGTAGTGGTTCTTTTTAAATGCGCGACAGGAAGTAATGAACTTAACATTGCCACATGAAGGAAGTTAGGGTTTTGATTCTTTCCTGGGGGAGGGGGACACTGAACAATGTCTCCACCCACACCCGTCCCCCCTTTTGAAACAGGGTCTCAGTAAATTCCTGAGGCTGGCTTGAACCTGCAGTCCTTCTTCCCCAGAATGCTAGAAATACACCTGTATTCCCTCATGAATGGATCTTAGAGTTTGAAATACTTTTCCAAGACAGATGTGAGGAGATTTTACTAGTGCTACGGCATGTTTCGTAGTCTGCGAGCCTGGATACGGACCAGTCAGATGCGCTGGTTATAGTCACCTGCAGCTCTCACTTCTTCCACTAAGGTGAGGTGTGCCGTGGAATGACCAGCTTGCTCAGGCAGCTAACCGACTCTCTTGTGAGCATAGTCCGCTGTACCTGGTTACAAGAAGGGGTTACAAGAAGGGGTTACATGTGAAAGTGCCCAGGAGCTGCAGAAAAACCCTGGTCTTATGAGAACCAGAGAGGGCCAAAGAATTTGGAAGATAAATTCAGGTAAACATTCCAGAAAATGAAATTTAAATGAACGAACGAGAGAGATAGTTGCTTTTGGGAAGACAAACATTTACGGTCTTACGCTGCCTCTTCTAGGCTTGTGCTTGCAGCCCGAGCCTCATGTGTCTGGGGCATGGCATCTGTGACACCATTACGTCACGTGTTGTGAGCACAGCTGTGTTCTCTGGGGTTCCTAGCAGTTCTTGGCCCTTTTGAAAGGATGGCAAAGGCCTTCAGCTCAACGCCTCCCCCTAGCGGGGATTCAGAGCTTGATAGTTTTGGTTGAACTCAGGACATTGATGGTTATCATGGTCACCTAAACCATGTTCAGTTAATCAGAAATATTGTAGAGACCCCCAAACGACCAGCCCTGAGGTGGGGACCACAGTCTGTTTGGCTGAGCCCTCGTGGGATTGTGGTACCACCAGCTTAGGCACCTGCCCAGTTTAAGCTAGTTGTACATATGTTGGCCCAGCCTGAGTACCCAGGCCCCTAAAACACAGATCCGTGCCTCCTCAGGGGAGTGCGGTGGGCATAGCTATCTGGCGCCACTGGTGCTACCAAGAGCTAGCCACTGGCTTCCTGGCGATCCTGCAGGTGGTGTCTGCTCTGTGTTTCCCAATGATTATGAGGTATTTTTATTTTTATTTTTTGGTACTTGGGATCAAGCCCAGGGCCTTCACACTGAGCTATATCCCCATTTCATTTTTCTTTATTTTGAGACAGGGTCTCGTTAAGTTTCCCATAATGGGCTTGAATTTATAATTCTCCTGTCTCAGCCTCCCAAAGTACTGTGAGTAAAGGCCTGCGTCACTGGGCCTGGCTTAAATGTAAGGTTTTAGGTTGCCTCTTTTGGACATGGTAGTGGTTCCAAAACCACCATGATGTATGTATGCATGTATGTATGTGGTGCTGTGGCTTGAACCCAGGGCCTTTGCACTAAGGTACACCCCAGCCCTTTCTCTTTTGAATATTTCATTTTGAGACAGAATATGACATACTCACCGAGTTGTTTAGGCTGGGCTTAAACTTAGGATCCTGCCTCAGCCCCCAGTAGTGCTCAGATTACAGGCCTGTACTAGTGGGCCCAGCATTTAAAAAAAAAAAACTTAGATTTTTTAAACACGCTGTAGAAGAAGGTTGATGCCCGTGAGGCTAAGTGACATGTCAGAGTGCCTTGGTGTGGTCACAGTCCAACTGTGATGCGGACCCACCCATCACTCGGCATGGGACCTTGCTGTCCCAGTCTGGACTGTACTGAAACCCCGAGCCCCAGTGCCACTTTCTGGTTGGTGACAGGCAGCTGCGACGGTTTGCAGCCGCACTCTGAGCCCGGCCCATGGATCAGAGCCAGACCGCACGGGGCTGCTGATCTTCTTCCAGAGTTACGCTTGTTGTGTTCTTTTCTTTCTTTCTTTCTTTTTTTTTTTTTAAACCACGCAGCTTCCTAAATTCTGTGGGCTGGTTATGCTATTATGTGGGCACACAGAGAATAGCACACAGACTTGGAACAGAGAGATGTATTTATCTATTTCGAAGTGTTTAAATATATCCCAGTTTCCCCAAATGACAGGATCTCACTGCCCATTTGTGAACCCACAACAGATGATTGAAATGATGGTGGTGTCCTTGTCGTGATGTCCCAGGGATCCTGGAAGGGCTGTGGGAGCACGTGCTGATGTGGCCGCCAGGCACCTGGGAGAGCTGTGGGAGGTGCCAGGCTGTGCACTTCTGTGCAGAACAGCCCCGGTCGGAACTGTGTGTGGCAGATTACACCAGCAAGGTCGTGGGGGGCGGGGCGGAGGGGAGATGGATACTAGGGTGTGAACTCAGGGTTCCTGAGCTACATCACTAGCCCTTTTTGAAATTTTTATTTTAAGCAGGATCTCATGAACTTGCCCAGACTGGGCTCATATATGCAGTCCTCCTGCTTCAGCCTTCTAAAGTGTTGGGATTTCAAGGATGCAACACCATGTGTAGCTACAGACTTCTATTTTATTATTTTATTTTACTGAGGTGGGACTACTCGTGTTTAGTTCAGGCTGGTCCTGAAGTCACGATGTAGTCCTGGTTGGCCTTGAACTCCAGGTAATCCTCCTGCCTGAGCCTTCCAATTGCTGGGATTACAGGCATGCACCACTGGGCCCAGCTACTTTGTGGTGCTAGGGGATGGACCCCTGGGGCCTCATGCTTCCTAGGCAAGCACTCAGGTCACTGAGGCATACCTCTAACCTGTTACTATTTTTGATTAGCTTTTCTTTTCTTTTTCTTTTTGGCAACATTACGGATTGTACTCAAGGCCTTCACGTTGAGCTACAGTCCCAGATCTTTTAAAGTTCGTTTTTAAGGCAAGGTCTACCTAAGTTGTCCCAACTGGGCTTGAGCTTGTGAGACTACTGCCTTAGTCTCCCAGAGTCTCCAGATTATAAATATGTGCCACCACACCCAGCCTGCAGATTAACTAATCGATGAAGTGGCCCTAGGTGTCAAACCAGGGCATTAGCACTGAACTACATCTCAAGCTTATGTTTGGATGTTTAATTTTTGTGTATGTGTGTTGATACTGGAGATTGAACCCAGAGCCCTACACGTGCCAGGCAAGCACCTTACCACTGAGCTGCTCATCCTTGGCTCTAATTTTTACAATTTTAAGAGAAGGTCTCGCTGAGTTGCTAAGCTGCAGGCTGGGCTTGAACTCTTCTTAGAGTTCTGGTATTACAGGCCTAGGCCACCAAGCCTGGCTCTGAGCGACTCTCCTGCTTCCCTGCGCCGGTGTCCCCACCTCTCCTCTGAGGAAGGGCAGCAGGTGGCTTATTCTGCATTGTCACAGTACCCATAGCCGTCTCCCCCCTCCCGTGGGCTGCTTAGTGTCTGGTGCAGGTACTAACTCTGCCTCCCCCCTGCTTCTTCCGCCTCCGCAGGTTTCTAAGGTAAATGGCCTCACGCGAATGTCATCTCTGGGTGCCGGCGCAACCAGTGCCAAAAAGATCCGCGAAGTCAGACCTTCACCATCCAAAACTGTGAAGTACACTGCCACGGTGACCAAGGGGACTGTTACGTACACCAAAGCCAAGAGAGAACTGGTCAAGGAAACCAAACCCAATCACCATAAGCCCAGTTCAGCTGTCAACCACACAATCTCAGGGAAAACTGAAAGTAGCAATGCAAAAACCCGCAAACAGGTGCTATCCCTCGGGGGGGCGTCCAGGTCCACCGGGCCTGCCGTCCACGGCCTCAAGGCCAGCGGCAGGTTGAACCCAAAGTCATGCACTAAGGAGGTGGGGGGGCGGCAGCTGAGGGAGGGGCTGCGGAATTCCAAGAGGAGACTGGAAGAGGCACAGCAGGGGGGGAAGCCGCAGTCGCCCCCCAAGAAAATGAAGGGGGCGGCGGGCCCGGCCGAAGCTCCCAGCAAGAAGGGGGGGTCGGGGGCCTCGGCGGAGAAAACTCTGCTGAACGGACACGTGAAGAAGGAAGTGCCCGAGCGGAGCTCGGAAAGGAGCCGGCCCAAGCGGGCCGCGGCCGGCAGGGCCACGCCGGGCCGACAAGCACACGGCAGGCCGCTGGGCGCCCCCTGTGAACAGCGATCTACCTCGCAACCCGAGTCCTTGCACAAGCCGCCCGAAGCCGCGGCGGCGGGCAAGCCCGAGAAGGCCGGCGGCAAGTCCGGGTGGGCGGCGATGGACGAGATCCCCGTGCTCAGGCCCTCCGCCAGGGAGTTCCACGACCCGCTCATCTACATCGAGTCCGTGCGCGCTCAGGTGGAGAAGTACGGGATGTGCAGGGTGATCCCCCCCGCGGACTGGCGGCCAGAGTGCAAGCTGAACGACGAGATGCGCTTCGTCACGCAGATCCAGCACATCCACAAGCTGGGCCGGCGCTGGGGCCCCAACGTGCAGCGGCTGGCCTGCATCAAGAAGCACCTCAGATCTCAGGGCATCACCATGGACGAGCTCCCGCTCATAGGTAAGCGCCCCGCCTCCCCGCCGCGCCCTCCGCCCCCGCAGGAGGAGAGGCGCCTCCGAGCCCGCAAGGCCTGCCGGGTGCCCTCAGAGCTCCTCTTCCCAGGCCCTGGGCGGAAGATCGGCGTTGGCGGGCCTTACTCAGGGAGGTTTCCTGCCCCTGTGCATCGGGCCCTCAGCTCCTGCGCTTGATTGCCGCCTGCTGCCTGCCTGGTGCCCCAGCCGGGAGCCGCGAGGGACCAGGCGGCTCACAGGCCTCTAGGACTCTGCTGGCTGGCGACGCCACACCAGATACCCCAGGCGCCCTTTTGCTTGGGGGAGGGGGGTAAAGTCTCTGGGCAGGACGTGGGCAGGGTGGCTTCTGCAGAGGCCCGTCTTTTTGGCTTGCAAATGGCCGCCTTCCCTTGGGGCCTACTCTATGTGGTCGTAGGGGTCAAGTCCAGTGTTCTCCCACTGAACTATAACCCCAGCCCATTTTTTTGTTCTCATTTAGAGACAGTATTTAGCTAAGTTGCCTGGACATGGAGCCTGAAACCCTCCTCCTCCTGCCTCAGCTTTGCTAAGTGCTGGGATTGCAGGCTTGTAACCACTGGGCTTGGCCTTGTCTCTTTTTTTTAAGAACATCAATGGGACTGGATGAAGGCTCCCCATGGTGAATAGTGAATTTAAGTCAGTTACTTTTTTGGAGACAGTGTGTGTTCAGGCTGGTCCTGACCTCATTATGTAGCCCTGGCTGGCCTTGAACTCACAGTAGTTGTCCTGCCTCAGTCTCCTGAGTGCTGGGTCAGTGGGCCTGTGCCACCTCACTCAGCTTATGCGGTGCTGGGAGGTCAGGCTCAGGGTTCTGCAGATCCCCTGGCTTCCAGCCCCCTCTCTGCCTCTTTTCCTGTGGAGCCCCAGCCGCTGATGGCCTCCTGGGCCTCTGTGGCCACCGCTGTAGCAACAGAGACGGTTGCTCTTCATCAGAGGGCGGGCACGGCGCTGGCTGGGTCTCCGGCTTCCTTGCCCTGTGAACTTGGCAGTGAGCATCCCTGAAAGCTGCCGTCCCCGGTGTGGCCCTGGGTGGTGCCTCCTGGGCCAGGGGCTTTGGGAAGGAAGGGCGTTTCTTTCAGCAGGAATCCAGGTGTTCCAGGCACCTGAGTGTCACGAATCAGATGGCAGAGGCCTTGTCACTCCTCTCGGCAGGTCCTGGAAGGAGCGTTCCTGAGTAGGAGCCACTTGGTTGGGAAGACTCTTGGTTTGTCTTCTGTTTTCACGAATGTCACAGGACGAACAGCCACAGGACACAGGCTCTGCAGGCATAGGGGCGGTGCCCTGTGATATGTTCCGTGAGCCCCAGGTCACTGGCTGAACTGGAGCAGCAAGTAGACCAGCATCCTCCTGCCGGTAGTGAGGCCGGCAGGTGGGTCAGAGCGTTCAGGTCCTCCGCCTTGCTAGGCAATGTGTCTGGGTGGGGACAGGAACACTGTGTTCAGAGTAGTGTTTCACCGTGTTGTTCTATGTCTGAGATTCTTCTAGTTTGGCACTGGAGATTGAAACCAGGGCCTTCACTCTGGGCTTATTTTTTATTTTGAGACAGGGCCTCACTGAGTCACTGAGTTGCCCAGGCTAGACTCCAGTTTGTGATCCTCTTGCCTCAGCTTCTCAGATGGCTGGGTTTATAGACCTGCGCCACCAGGCCTGGCTCAGGATTGCCTTTTGTTTAATCTTGACCTCCCTTCCAGGATCAGAAGCCAGCTAGCACCCTGCCATGGGTGAGTGTGGTCTTTGCCAACACCCGTAGTGTGACGTGCTTGAACTCTCAAGGGGCCTTGGCTCAGCCCATCACCCATCTCGGGCTGTGACCCTGACTGCCTAGCCACGGATGGGATTTGATGCCTTTGTCTCTGTGTAGTCCGTGTGTACCTGGCCCCCACACAAGCCTCTGTCTTCAGGGGGGGTTGGGGGGTGAGGACTTGGTGACATGGGGTCTCTGTCTCCTAGCAGCCTCAGACAGGAACCTGTGAATGAGGGCAGTAGCCACAGGTGAGGATTCAAGGCAGGTTTTGCAAGCATCGTGTGAATTGTGGGCCCTACTGATTATGATGATCTACTTAGCACCCGAAGTGTGGCTTTCCTTTCTTCTAGGTTGTGTGCTGAGCCCTGCTGGCACATGGTGGGGATTCATTCCCTCCTCGACGGCACAGGCACTGTGTGGCCAGCCCTCAGAGCAAGATCTCCCACTGTCAAGGCAAAGACCCACTTTGGGTTGTGTCTATGACTTAGGCCTTGAGTGAGAGTCCTAGACCATAAGCCCTACTGTCCGTGGCTGCCCTCACCCCCAGGCGCTCCAGCCCCCTGGGTAGACTGAATGAAATTTTAGGTTCTGACGCGCATCTCCTGTTCTCACGGATGCACAGGTCGTCTGTGTCCCAGGTGGCCTCAGCACCCACCTGGTGAGCACACGGAGCCAGGCGTGTGCAGAGCTGTGGCGTGCTGCAGCCCCGGTTGCCACGCTGTTTTCTTTCTCATTCATCTGCCTGTTTCTCTGCGGCGTTGGGGTTTGAACTCAGGGCTCGTTATGCCAGGCAGGCGCATTCCCAGGAAGGCATATCTCTGGCTTTTATTATTTCTAATGTGAGTATGTTCTCACCTTCCAGAGATTTTCTTAGTTTCTCCTTTGCTCACCTGGCATTTTGTGGGCAGTAATTTTGAAAGATTCACTCGTACGTGGCCCGGGGGAGGTTGCTTTCCACTTTCCATTGGCGTAGGGTCACATTCGGCACATCTGAATTCCAGTGTGTATTTGTCCCCCCTGACTTGGTTGAGGAGCAGTGAGACTGCACCCACATTTCCTTGTGAGATGACCAGCCCCTTTCTCTGAGACAGACAGGCAGGAGGTCGTGTGCCCTTGGTCCTGAAAGTCTGTTGCGATTGCAAATAAATCACCTTTGTGCGAGTTGAGGGGATATAAGGAGAATTCTATCGTGGCTTTATGTGTTGTGTGTTTGTGATTCCCCACATCAGAGCTGTTCTAGGTGACACAGGGGCACGTCAGGTCCCTGCTTGGCTTTTCCTCTCCCCGTAACCTGGTGTGTGAGAATGGCGTGTGCCAGCTCCAGCCTTGCCCTGTCTCTGCTCTGCCGGCACTGTCCTTCCTTCCATTCAGTCCTGTCCGTCACCACCTCTGATGGCTTCCCGACTCCTCTCCTAAGTCAGTCACACCTTAACCTGCTCTGTTTCCTCCATGGGCTTGGCCGGGACCCATTCCTGCGCTCTCTAGCTGCTCCATCCTGGAACCGCAGAATTCCTGGCACACGGTGGGTGTGCAGGAACTGACGTCTAATGGAGACCTGCTTGTTCTTGTGCTTCTCACCACTGCCCCTTGTTCCCTTCCTTACCACCCCAGGAGGCTGCGAGCTCGACCTGGCCTGCTTTTTCCGGCTGATTAATGAGATGGGCGGCATGCAGCAAGTGACTGACCTCAAAAAATGGAACAAACTAGCAGACATGCTGCGCATCCCCAGAACTGCCCAGGACCGGCTGGCCAAGCTGCAGGAGGCCTACTGCCAGTACCTGCTCTCCTACGACTCCCTGTCCCCCGAGGAGCACCGGCGGCTGGAGAAGGAGGTGCTCATGGAGAAGGAGATCCTGGAGAAGCGGAAGGGGCCGCTGGAGGGCCACACGGAAAATGACCACCACAAGTTCCACCCCCTGCCCCGCTTCGAGCCCAAGAACGGGCTCATCCACAGCGCGACGCCCCGGAATGGCTTCCGCAGCAAGCTCAAGGAAGTGGGCCAGGCCCCGCTCAAGACGGGCCGGAGGCGACTCTTCGCTCAGGAAAAGGAGGTGGCCAAGGAGGAGGAGGAGGACAAGGGTGTCCTCAACGACTTCCACAAGTGCATCTATAAGGTAGGGGCTCCAGCAGGGTCCCTGAAAACCTGCTGCACTCGGGGACGCAGCCAGAAAAGGCTTACCCAACCCACAGTTTCATTTTGATTTTGAGGCAGGGTCTTGTTACGTTGTCCATGCTGGGCTGGAACTTAGGATCTTCCTGCCTCAGCCTCTCGGAGTACTGGGATTGCACGTTTCTGCTGCTGGGCATTAACAGAACCCCAGAGTGGGTAATGGATAGTGAATGCAATCAATGGGCTATGGTCCTGGAGGCCCGGGGGCCCTGTCAAAGTCCTAGCAACTGTGAGTTCCTCCATGCTGCATCTTGACAGAGGAAGGGCAACGCGGGGCGTCTTTTGTTCACACTAAGCAGCTGCCAGCATCATTCTGTCTGAAAGGAGCACTTGTCCTGAACAGAGGGCTGGCTGAGCCACGGAAACGAGCCTGCTAGCCTGGGACACGGGTCTTGGAGTTCAGCAGCTGTTTGCACGTCTGGGCCTTTCTGGGTTCCCTTTACTTTGGTAGTGTGTTTGTATGTGTGTGTGTGTCAGGCATGAAATAGCTAGTAGGTAATTGTCTCTCGCACTCCCAGTTCTATGCCTGCCGCTCTGGGCACCCTTTTTTTTTTTTTTTTTTTTCTGGTGCTGCCCAGGTACAGCCCTCACATGGATGGGACCCTCTGGGTTCTGGGCCTGCTCTCCTCTGCCTCCCCGTTTCAGTTCCGCACGTGCCCTCATTGCCAGGCCTTTCTAGAAAGAGCCTCGCCTGGCCACGCTGCGAGCATGACTTACTCGTAATTACCTAGGAGGCAAAAAGCATGGAGGGGTGGCATGTGGAACCACAGAGGGCATCTCCCCTGGCCCACCAAGGCTCGTACGGGCATGGGCTGTCCCTGGAATCCTATGTGGACCAAGCACTGAGACCTCTGCAGAGTCTCCATGGTCTGAGTCTGGATTTGCTAGGAGCTGCAGCCTGGATGTACCCGCCAGGAGGGTCAGGGCTGTGATGGATGGGCCCCCCCGGTGGAGGTCTGCAGGTGCCAGTTCGTCCCCACTTGCTGACTGTGAAATGTGGTGCTGGGAGTGGCCCTGGTCATCTCCCAATTCTGTGCTTCCCCTGCTGCTGCTCCAGACTTCTGGATTGCTCCTGAGCTTGAGACCTACATTCTTTGGGGAAGGAGGCACCCTGTTCGCCTGCAGTTTTCTGTTGCAGGCCCAGAGTGGGTTTAATCTCCTGGTTGGACGTTGCCTCCACTGTCCTGTGCTGTCTTCAGGGACACAGCATGGGGCTGGGGTGCAGCCCGCTGGTCACGGGCCTCTGTATTTGGCTTGAGAATGTTTTCCTGAGATAGGAAGACGTGGCCTGCACGTAATGAGCATTTCACATCCTTACCAAATGCTAGTAACTGAATTCTGTGGTTCGGAATAGCTGACCTCTGTGGAAATGTTGTGTTTTCAGTGTTACTGTTGATTTAAGGCCAGTGCCAAAAAATGGTGGATCCAAGGAAGAGTTCTGTTGTTTTTAAAACATGTTTGGTCCAGGCCCAGTGGGGCAGTCCTCTAATCTGAGCATCTGGGAAGCTGAGGCAGGAGGATTGCAGGTTCTAGCGCAGCCTGGGCGATTTAGTGAGACCTTATCTCAAAATCAAAAAATCACCTTGTGTTTTACCGATACGGCAGAGCAGGGAGAAACTCTACATTCCCGGACAATCACAGTTATTTATGGTTGTTTATGGTATCAGAGTGATCTGAGTAGTACTGGGAACAGAGTCACAGGATGCATTTGGCCCTCCCTGTGCAGCAGGTGCAAAGGGACAGTGCGTGGCTTCTGGGTCTGGAAGGTGACAGGTCAGGCTTGCGCTTGGCTGGTGTCCACGCGGTGGCTGTGTGCCTGTCTGAGAGTAGGAGTCCTCTTTTGGTCTGAGCATCTCTGCTTGGACTTCTGGGCCTGGCTGCCGTTCGCTTCTTCCTTCAGCCTGTGACCTTTATCCTTTCCCAGGGGCAGTCACTTGGAGCGTTCCTTCTGAGGCGTAAGGCGCTTGTTCTGGTGGTGCCAGGGGTTGAGCCCACCATCTTCGTGCTGAGCTCCACATCCCGAGTTCTTTCTTTAGTTTTGCTGTGAGACGGGGTCTCACAGAGCTGCTGAAACTGGGGATCCTCCGGCCCCACTTCCCAGAGTGCCTGGGTGACAGGCCTGCATGGCCGAGTGGGTGCATGGTGCCTCACGGCCTCCCTCGGGTCTGTTGCTGCCTGTGTCCTCTGGTTTCCTGCTGCCTCCATTTCTTGTGGGCAGCGGGTCACTTGGGCTGCCTCTGCGCTTGGAGGGACAGCGGTCTTCCTGAATTTCACGGCCTTAGGGATTCTAAGGGCTTTTTCTCCCTTATCTGGGGACACAGGCTGGCTCTCAGTTACCGGGATCCCCTGGCAGTGACCCGTGACAGATGTGGGGCTTATTCTGAGACCAGGGCTCAGCTTGTAACTTACGTTGCGCTCTTTCCTCTTTCCCTTGTCTGCTCCAGGGAAGGTCTGTTTCTCTAACAACTTTTTATCGAACAGCAAGAAACATCATGAACATGTGCTTCAGCAAAGAGCCGGCACCAGCGGAGATCGAGGTGGGTAAGGCGACCTGGGGGACAGCGTGTTGGGGTGGGGCCGGCGGCGGAAGTGCCACATAAGCAGGTCAGGATGGGTTTTGAATTCTAAGCCTCCCACGCCCCCGGGTGTCCCCTCGCCCCCCGGGGGGTGTCTGCCGCCCCTCGCCTGGCCAGCTGTGTATGTCTCCTCACCCCAGCCTCTCTGCCTTATGTGAGGGAACAAACACTTGGGGTCCCTGGAAACCACAGTTGTGCATTTTCTTCTCTGCTATTTTTTATTTAATGGGATTGGCAAGTTGCCCTTCTGTGTGCCTGCCAGCTCTCTCAGCACTCTGTGCCCAGCCCAATTAGGGGTGGTTGGAAGTGCTGCAGGACGGGGCCGGGGTCTGTTTATATGCCGGACAGAGCAGGGGTCGGATGCAGAAGGGCAGGAGAGGCAGGCAGATTGCCGGTCCAGGCCGCTGCGGCTGGGCCAGGAACAGGGCTGGGTGGGCTGCAGCCTCATGTTCTGGTCTGAGATGGGTTTCCTGCCACTTCTTTAATGATGTGGGTTACCTCTTAATAGTAAAATCCAGGGCTGGAAGCATAGTGCAGGTCCTGGGCTCAGTCCCCTCGCACCACATTAATGTTAGCCTGGCCTGGTGGCACTTGCCTGCAATCTCAGCACTGGGGACACTGAGGCAGGAGGATTGCCATGAGTTTGAGACCAGTCTGGGCTACACAGTTGAGTTCAGGACCAGCCTGGGCTAGAGTATGAGACAGACTTTCTCTCTCTCTCCCTCTCTCTCTCTCTCACATACTGCACATGTACACACAGTCTAACACACAAACCAGGGCAGCTTACCCTACCCAACACACCAGTGGTAAGGGAGAAGTCCAGCCATGCCTTGCCCAGGGGTCCAGGGACGGGAGTCCCTCTGTTCCGTCTGGATAGCTGGTCTCCCCACGATTGTGCTGGATGCTGCCACTCCAGTCCTGGAGCACAGAGCCGTTTTCCTCACTTGGAGAATTACACTGTGGCTCAGCTCTGTGCTGACAGGTGTGACACCCACCCACACCCACGCCCTCAAGTGTGGCCCTTACGCCAAGATCACTGTCTTTCCATTGACAATGGTGTCACCCAGGTCCTGATACTGGGACCCATGTGGCGATCATAGCTGTGCCCACAGTTGTCTGGCATTTGTAGTAAAGCCAGCACACAAGAGCAGCGTGACTCCTGAGGACCAAGCACTCAAGCCTGAAAGGAAGCTCCTGCTGTCCTGCCAGGGTCTTTGTGGGAGTCCCCCAGGGTACAGGAGGATGCTGCTGTCCTCAGTGCGTAAGAGAGGGTAGTGCATGTTAGGGTTTTCTATTTGGCAACTAATTCCCTCAGAAAGCCTGGATTTTGCTTAGCAGTTGTGTAAATATTTAAACAGAAAGTGAAGATTTGCTAAAATTGAAATTTCCTGTCCACGGTTGGCCAGCTTCTCAGGCTCTGGCACAGGCCTTCGCTCTGCTGGTGGGTGGCAGCTGGCCTGGCTGTGCTGACCTAGAATGTTTCCCATCCTCTCCTTTCCACGGCTCTTGGAGGACAGCTGCTCTTGGTCCCAGCCACACCGGTGGAGACCAGTCGCCTCCATACCGTGCTTGCCTGGTTTCCTCTATGGCAGGGAATGCAGCCCTGTCTTGTCTGTCCATCTGTCTGTCGTTCTTTCCTTCTTTCCTTCCTTGTTTTATTTTGGTATTGAGGATCAGGGCCAGGGCCTTTGCCTTGAGCTATACCCCCAGACCATTTGATTTTATTTTTAAAGTTTTTACTTTCTTTTAAGATAGGGTCTCGCTAAGTTGCCCAGACTGTACCAGAACTTGTAGTCCCCCTGCCTCAGCTTCCCCGGCCAGCCTGCCCGATGTCTTTCCTAATTACTTAGTGCCTGATTTCCATCCTGATCCCTCCTTCGGGGAGTGTCCCAGTGACACATTGTTTCGTGGAGCCGAGGTGTAGGCCGTGACCAGTGCTTATCGGGGGGGCTTCTTTCCCCTAATTTGGCTCCTACATGACGGGGCGTGTGAGACCAGGGAAGATGGAGCAAGGACTGAAATGGGGAGGTGGTGCCTCTGAGGGGAAAGTTGCCTCAGGGGGAAACTGAGCCTGGCTGCTTCCCTCTGATCAGACACTGTCCCACCCTGCAGTTCGCTCACAACAGAGGTGCGGGTGGGGGACTTTTATTCTGTCAGGAGCCACTGTGATGATTCGTGGGCCATACAACTTAAACTTTAGCTATGAGCTTGAAAGTTAGCCTGTGCTATTTGATAACACATTTGGTTAATTTGCTCCCTGTACGATGCGTGGAACTGTTTTTCATCATCAGAGAAAAGACTGTAGAGATTGTGAGAAGTCATCTCATTTTGTGGGCCACACGTTTCCCACCCAGTTACTCATTGGGTGGTTGTTGACTGAATGGTCGCAGCACCGAGGCCAAGCTTAGGGTCCCTGCACTGAACTACATAGATTCCCCAGCCCAATGTTTAGTTTTGATATAGGACCGCCAGCTTGTGGGTGTCGTTCCCCCCCCCCCCCCCCCCCAACACACACACACCATCTAGATTGTGTGGCTTGGTTCATGGCCCAGCCGTACTGCATCCTTAGCGACTGTGCTGGCCCCGTGTGGCAATGAGGACTGCAAAGTCCTTGGGTGTGGAGGGCTCGTGGCTGTCCTCTAAGCTGGAGTGTGGAAAGCCTTTACCCTTCTTTCTACCTTTGCTACTTTTCATTTAGACCTCTTTCCTATAAACTTTTTAAAAAACTACTATGGTGAAATATACCTAAAATGCCGTGGGGCTGGAGGGATGGCATAGGCGTTAGTGAGCTGCCTAGTAAGCGTCAGGCTCTGGGTTTGATTCCTCAGCACCTTGTAAAGCTGGCTGTGAGCTCAAGGCCAGCCTGGCTCCACAGGGAGTCCAGGACCAGCCTGGGCTGCAGAGTGGGGTCCTGCACCATGCCCATGCTGCTCGGCACTCTGCACACTCTGGGTGCGCAGTCCTGGGCCCCAGGGAGCCCTTGTTGTGCAACTGCCCACAGCGGCTGCCACGGGACGTTTCCATCTTCACAGCCTCTGAGCCAGGTACTTCTCTAAGCACCACCCGTTGGCATCCCCCATGTCACCGTGACACACGTCTTATATGAGTGGATTCATGCGTTTTTTGTGACTGGCTGACTTTACCACATTTAATGGCCTTGGGGTTTATCTGTCTTGTAGCGTGGGTCTGAATTCCCATCCTTTTAAAGGCTGCGTAATATTCTGGGTGCATATTGATACTTGGATTGCTCCCCCTGGGCCGTGCTAACAAGGCGCACATACATGTCCAGAGCCCCTGCTTTCAGCCCGGGTGCGGGTGCGTACCCAGAGGTGACCGACCATTTTCTTGAGGCGGGTGCTCCAACACCAAGCTACATTTGTGGCCCTGTTCTTTCTAATTGGTGTTCAGTGTAGGCTCTGAGTCTGGGAAGTGCACATCTGCCCCGATGGGGCCAGCATCCCCCGAGGGTGCGGGGACAAAGCTCAGGCACTTGGAGGTGCTCACGGGCCCTTTCTTCTTCCACAGCAAGAGTACTGGAGGTTAGTGGAAGAGAAGGACTGCCACGTGGCCGTGCACTGTGGCAAGGTGGACACCAACACTCACGGCAGCGGATTCCCGGTGGGAAAATCAGAACCCTTTTCAAGGTACCATCGGGTCCGGTCCCACACGCACATTCAGGGGACAAGCTCAGACTCCTTGCCTTGCTAGCCTGTGATACCTACATCTTTCCCTTTGCAGGCACGGATGGAACCTCACCGTCCTCCCCAATAACACAGGGTCCATCCTGCGTCACCTCGGTGCTGTGCCTGGTAAGCTCAGCTGGGCTCCTGCTGAGGCAGCTCTGAGAGTCCAACGTGAGGACACAGAGTGGGACTCCGGAGGGTGACCTGGTGGCTTTGAGGGTTGAGTGTGTGCGCGGAAGCTTTGACTTGGAAAAAAGTGAGAAATAAGATGATAGCTGAATAAGTGAAGCAGTGCGGGAGGTGCCGCTGGGCTGAGCTGTGGACCTTGGAAAGTGCTTTTGAAGCTGAAACCCCAGTCGCTATGTTTCTTAAACTGGGATCGAGCCCCTGGCTTTCATGCTGAGATACATTCCTCGCCCAGTTCTATTTTAGATTTTGAGACAGTCTCGCTAAGTTGCTCAGGCTCTGCTAAACTTGTGACCCTCCTACCTCAGCTTCCCAGAGTCCTGAGATTGATTATAGGCCAGTGCCACTGTGGCTGGTATGGTCTGTGATCACAAGTGGGTGCAGAAGTGACAGGTGTTCCCCAGACTTTATGGAAGCCAGGGGTCATGGAGGCTGTGGCCACTGTGGAGTCTCCAGGTCCCTGCAGAGGGAAGCCTGGGACCCACCCTTAGGGAACCCCTTCTGATCCAGGCCAGGGAGTCTGTGTCCCACTATGCCAGGCACCCCAGACCCCTGCCTCCGCACAGAGACGCACCTCTATTCCGGGCCTTCAGGACCAGTGGGCTGCTGCCTGTGAGTGGATGACAGTGATCACCAGTCAGAATCCCACCTCCCCGGATGTGTGGCTTTGCTGAAACGCCGCCTACTCTCGGATTCCGTGTAGCGCTGGGAGGAACAGCTCCCTTCCCAGACTTGTGTCTGGTTTTGCAGTCCTTTTTTTTTTTTTTTTTTTTCTCCTAGTAAAGGAAATGGCATTTTCATGGCTGTTCTTTTATCGCTGCCATTTCTCTGCTCTGTGTTTCAGGAGTGACTATTCCCTGGCTAAACATTGGCATGGTCTTTTCTACCTCATGCTGGTCACGAGACCAAAATCACCTTCCGTATATTGACTACTTACACACTGGTGCTGACTGCATTTGGTGAGTGCCGGCGGCCCTGCCCGGGGGTGGGGCACCTGGGCACCCCGGGAGGCCTGGGTGCAGCAGGGAGCTGTGTGCTGCCAGGTGCTGCACAGCCTGGGCGTCATGCCTCAGTTGCCAAGGCGGGAGGTACAGAGAACCTGCCCGTTTTTTCTGATGAGTGGTGATTTTTCTGCTCCCTTGGTGTGCTGCCTGCTGTGTGTGTTCTTCCCTTCTGGCGGCCTTGGTGTTTTCTTTGGTGGATTTCTGAGAGTTCTTTGCATGCTGCGTAGAAGAAGGCTGACTGGTAGAAGTACCCCAGGAAGTTGAGCCTAGAGTGACTGTGTCATCAGCCCCCTGGTACCTGGGTGTGGTGTGTATCAGCTCGTGACAGCTGTTCTAGCGTCCCACTGGGTCCAGGGTTCCCCGGCTGCAGGCCACAGTGTGGGCAGCCGGCCCCTGCTGTGTCAGGTTGCTCTGTGTCTGTCCCGATGCTGACTCAGCTGCGGTCTGTGCTGCTGGCCGCCTGCGTGCTTTGTGTTTTTGTGGCAGATGGGAAATTACAGCACGTAACTGGGCATCTTTCTCATTGTTCAGTGGCATCTCATTCATCCCGTGCTGGCTGTTGTCCTAATGGCATGATGAAGCATTTTTTATTAAATAAGCAAAATCCTGGGGTGTGAGTGGGTGAGGAGGGGCTGCCTGCTGACGAGGGTGGGAGTCAGCACCCAGGGCCCCTAGGGGTGGAGACAGGCACACATGGAGTCAGGACAGGCAGCAGTCCTGCGGCCGAGGGTGGGTAGACCAGCAGGGTGCAGACGACTGCAGGGTGCATCCCACTTCCCTGGGCAGCTCTGCCTGTGCATGTCTCTGGTCTGTGTCACCAAGGTCTTGCCCTATATGCTGGGGCCTGTGGCCAGCCCTGGGCCTTCTGCCCAGTCATTCCTTTGGTCTTAGTAGGCCTGTGACCTGGGACAGAGCCCTCGGAGTTTTTTCATCTGAAATTGCAGCTTGAAGCTGCCCCAATGGGTTGCTCGCATCGTGGGAATGTTGCGGGGTGTAGCGCAGTTCTGTGGGCTCTTTGATGTCTCACTCTTGGCTCCATTCGGGGTTGGTGGGACAGAAGAGGCAGGGGTGTGATCAGAGAACTTACAGGATGTGTGTGTGTTTTTTTTTTGTAGCACTTGATTTGTGTTAGAAACTCTGCATTTAAATTACAAATCAGTACCAGAATATGTTGCCTTTGAAATAATGCAGACATTAAAAAAAAAAAAAAATGTGTCATGTGTCTAAAGCCTTTACTCAGCAAGGATCTGGGCTCACAGGGAAATGAGGTCATAGGCACCCGAACATTGTGGGCAGTGGCTGCCTGAAGGGCTGGCAGGGTGATCGAGTGTAGCTGCCCATAGTTCTGCCTCTGCCTTTTGTGTCCATTGGTGGTTGATGGCTTTGGCCTGATGTCCTTCTGGATATCCTTCCACTCTGACACCCTATCACCCAGGAAGGAATTGGCAGAAACAGTTTGAGACTGCAGGTGGCCTCACCCCAGGCACGTCATGCCACGCACTCTGCCTGGTACCGGGAGTACCTGTTGTGGACAGTGCTGTGGCCCTGGGGGTTCCTTGAGATACAGGAAGATAAGCACTGGACAGAAGCCATTCTTAGGATTGCATGAGGCTCTTCTGGATTCTTCTCAGGATTCACTCACCTGTACCTTCAGTGCCACCTTCCTTTAGGGGCCTGAGCCGTGGCCTTGCCTGTGGGCCACTCCACACGTGACGTACACCCTCTGGGGTTGCCAATCTGTGTTGTGTGTCTGGTTGCTGTTGTATGTGGTCACCTAGGTTCAGATACACACTTGCCTTGTGTGGAGAAGGCCATCGCCCCCTGGGCCCCATGGAATCCCCTCCATTTCCCAGTTTTCTGGCAGCTGTACCTCGGCCTGAAGGTGGCTTGGCCCATTTCTGTCTCTTTGCTTGGAGAACCAAAGCGTCCTTCCATATTTCCTGACACGTTGTCCCCAGCTGTCCAGGTTTCCCTGGCTGGGGTACTGAAGAGTCTAGGTGTTTCTGCCATGAGCAGTGTCAAACCCTCAGTCCTGTGACATCTGTAGAGAGGGAGCATCAGATGCCGCCCAGCCTGGCAGGGAGATGGGCCCTGCTCAGAGCACCTGCAGAAGGCCTCCAGTCGTGTCTGGTTATGATTTAGGGCAGGCTTTGAGCATTCACTGTGGGTTTAGAGGGTGCTGGCTTCCCACGTGGGTTAGATTTATATGGAAAATGCATGAGGAGCATTGTAGTACAGTTGGGTGGTGGGCAAAGCGGCCCTACTGCGGGTGCCTGGGAAGTACAGCTGGCAGTGCCAGGGCCAGACATCCAGTGTCCAGAGTCTCTAGATCACTCAGGTGGCCCGTTTCCTGCTGGCACAGGTATTGCATTCCTGCTGAGGAGGAGAATAAGCTGGAGGACGTGGTCCACACCTTGCTGCAGGCCAACGGGACCCCAGGCCTGCAGATGCTGGAGAGCAACGTCATGGTAGGACACCACTCGCTGCCTTGGCAAATACCGGGGGTTCTCCTGGGGATTCATGCTTGGGGAGGTTGAAAATTATTTCATGAAGATGCCTTCTTTACTGACTGGCCTTTCAGAGATCAGAGGAAAAGGAAATCCTCAGTGGTCCAGCCAAGTGGCCCCTGCTGACAGCTCAGCCAAGGACCCTTCCCTTAGCATTATGCAGGCTGCAGGGCCCCACGCTCGGGCCTTGGCGTCCCTTTCAGGTCTGCTAGCTTTGTGCATGTAGGTCATGTGCGCACCTCATGGTGAGGCCCCTGGTTTGAAGTTTGCTTTAGGGCTTCCTCATGCTGGCCACTTTCACCTGCTGGGCACCGGGAGCCCTGGCCAGGCTTGCTGAGCACAGAGTCTTCTTCACAGACAATCGGAATATCACAGTGTTAGTGAGTTTAGGTCACTGTCACGGAGCTTTGTCTTGGCCAACTGGGGTCAGGGCTTCTGTGGTCTCTGTTCACCCTGCTTTGTCTCCTGTCTGTGCTGGTCTCATCACTGAGCATGGAAGAGATCAGCCGCTGGCTAGGCATGTGACTTTGTTCCATCCTCAGCCCTGGTCGTGGCAGGTGAGGTGGTGAGGATGACATCAGGGTTTGGGACTGACAAGGCAGAGAGGTGTGTGCTCATCCTGGCCTCTGCCATAGGAACCCATCGTCAATTACTAGCCCAGTATCCACTGTTTTAGCAATTGGCCTTTCATTTTCTTTAGAGGTCTCCATCTCTGTCTCTGTCTCCCCCCCACCCCAATATTGAACTCAGGGTCTTCACACTGACATTCTCCTCCCCTGCCAAATCCTTTTTATTTTGAGATTGTGTCTACGTTGCCCAGGCTAGACTTGAACTTGCGATCCTCCTTCCTCAGCTTCCCAGAGTGCCTGGGATATATTGGCATGTGCCACCAGACAGTTGTTTTTTTTTTTTCTTTTTTTTAATAAAGGAGAAACATAGTCTGGCCTCCTTGAGAACAGGTCCCCTTCCTGAGGTGGTATGCCAGCCTCAGCCAGCCCTGTCTTTCCAGATCTCCCCGGAGGTGCTGTGCAAAGAGGGGATCAAGGTGCACAGGACCGTGCAGCAGAGTGGCCAGTTCGTCGTCTGCTTCCCGGGGTCCTTCGTGTCCAAAGTGTGCTGTGGTTACAGCGTCTCAGAAACTGTGCACTTTGCTACCACCCAGTGGACAAGTATGGGCTTTGAGACTGCCAAGGTGAGCAGCTGAGTGTCCTGTGCTTCTTTGTCCGTGACCACACGATGTGTCCTGTATGTGTGAGTCAGTTTGTAGATCAGTCTCATGTTGGTGGAATGTCTTTGCAGTCTCTACTGGTGGCTGGAAGGTTTGTCTGGGAAAGAAGTTTTGGGGCTTGCTCGTATCATGATCTTTACATCCATTACTGACTGACCCCTGCAGCTCTGGGGAGACCTACAGAAGGTGCTTGGGGGAAACAGTGAGTGTGTAGACTGTCGCTGCTCACTGTAAGGTCGAGGCCCCTGCCTTGTTTTGGGCAGTGAGGTGCTGCGACTTTTCCTAGTGTCTCATGCCAGCCTCCAGGTAAGGAGAATTCTACGCTTTTCAATAGATTTAATTCAAATGCAGTTAAAAATTTGGAAATTGAGGTACCTTGCCTGCTGCCTCCACCAAGAACCACTTTGCTGCTGTTTTGTGAAAACCAGCCGTAAAGGTTGTGGCTCGTCTTTCAGGAAATGAAGCGGCGCCATATAGCTAAACCATTCTCCATGGAGAAGCTGCTGTACCAGATTGCACAGGCAGAGGCGAAGAAGGAGAATGGGCCCACGCTCAGTACCATCTCAGCCCTTCTGGACGAGCTCAGGTACCGTGGATGCTCCTGGTCAGTCAGCAGAGGGCAGGCTGAAGGAGGGTAGGGGAGGTATCTTAGTTTCCTCTCTGTGACTCAGTACCTGACATGCACAACTTAGGGAGGAAAGATTTATTGGAGCTTATAGTTTCAGAAGGTCTCAGTCCATTCGTTGGGGGGGGGGGGGGGGGCTGGAAAATGGTGGAATCATATGGTATGGCTGTAGCTAGAGCTGCAGCCAGAGTTCCTAGGGCAGAGATCCTCACAGCATGGTGGGAGAGAGAGACTGGGAGGGCAGAACCAGCACCGCCCCTCCAGGTCAAGCCCCAAGCCCTGCCCCTTCCAGCCAGGCCCCACCTCCCAGCCCTACACAGTATCCATAGGAACATGAGGCTGTTGGGGGACATCCGGATGCCAACTGCCATTGGCAGGCAGACAGAGCAGCTATACTTGTCTACCAGAAGGCCAAGGCTGCCGAGGGACGGCTCTTACTTGCCAAGTCTGTGTTGTCTTCATGCATGATAGTGAGGATCAGCATCGATCCCCGTCCTCCCGGTACTCTGGAAGGCTGAGGCAGTCGGAGCCCAACTTCTTGCGGGACAGGCTGGCCATCCTGTTGCGGGCTCTTGGTCAGCATTCGTGCTGTGGTGGGGGCAGGTCAGGCAGCCATGAGGGCCAGGGCCACGCTCTGCCTGGCGCTCCTCGGAGCCCTCTGTTCCACCCTGCAGCCTGGTGCAGCTCCTCCTACCAGCAGCTCCAGGTGTGCCTGTGGGTATCAGTTGGTATCTGCCCACTCTTTGAAATCTTGGATAATAATACGAAAAAATAGTTACGTATAATCTTGACTTAGAGCAAAGGTAGAACCCAGTACGGTTCTCACATACTCTTGCCATGTGTTACATGGCTGTCATGGTGACCCAGGGACACCGGGGGTTGTGTGTGGGGCTTCGTGGCCTCTCCCCGCCCCGGCAGTACACCGGTCCAGAGAGGCCTGGCCGGCGGTGGGCTAAGGCGGCGCATGTGCCCCACAGGGACACGGAGCTGAGGCAGCGCCGGCAGCTGTTCGAGGCCGGCCTCCACTCCTCCGCGCGGTATGGCAGCCTCGACAGCGGCAGCACAGCAGCGGACGGGAAGAAAAAGCCTCGAAAGTGGCTGCAGCTCGAGACATCAGAGAGGCGCTGCCAGATCTGCCAGCACCTGTGCTACCTGTCCATGGTGAGCCTCGGCTGGCCCTCGGGCCCTCCTCTCCCATCTCTGTGCCCCTCCCACCCCGGGCCGCCTGGCTTGGGTGAGGTGGGCCAAGGTCCCTGGACTCTTCGGGTGGAGCTCACCTTTCTCTGGGGGAAACGGGCATGCCCAGCTGTGATGTCATCAGGTGGCTTTTCAGCAGTCTGTCTCCGGCTCTCCTTCTCTGACCATGTCATCGACGTTTCATCCCTTTTTCCTACTTTGCTTCCAACAGCACCACAGAGGGACTTGCACTGTGCCATTTGGTCTGCTGTAGGGCAACCTTCCCAACCCTCCGGTGTGGCTAAATGTACGTGCTGCTGGGGACTGAGCTCAGGGCTTTCACACCGAGCTACACCCCTGGCCCTAATGCACATATTTTTTATCTTGACAGAGGGTCTCACTGAGTAGCCCAGGTTGGGCTTGAACTTGCATTTCTCCAGCCACAGCTTCCCAGAGTGCTTGGGTTGCAGACCCGTGCTCCCAGGCCTGGCTCAGCCTCGGGCATCATGTGGCATGGAGTCCTCCTTCACTCCTGAAATCAGAATTGAGCCCCCCAAAAAGCTGATGAGGACTTAACCCACTGCAACTCAGGCTGCCCCACCATCAGGTGTCCAGGTCCTCTGCACACAGTCCTCCGTAGTGGGCCAGGCCACTTCCCCTTCTGTGCTTCTGCTCTATGTCCTTTCTCACCAGTGAAGCAGCTGGTCCCAGTGACAAAGGCCCCATCCCTAACCCTTAGCAAGACTGTCTCAAAATCAAAAATGAAAAGGACTGGGGATATAGCTCAACACAAAGGCCCTGGGACCAATCTCCAGTACCAAAGAAAGAAATTCATATGAGAAAATTAGAGTTTAACATAAGTTGGCCTTTTTATCAACTTAATGTATTTCATATTCCTGTTCTTTACCCTGTCTTTAAAAGGTACAAGAAAACAAGATGCTTTCTGTTCTTCAATAAGAAAAACAGGTCTTTTCTTTGTCAGAAAGGCCTCCTGCAGCCGGTGTGGCAGCTATGCAGCAGCGTGCTGAGTCGCCTGGTGGTTTTTTTTGTAAAGAGGAGGACTCTAGAAGTCGGGGGAGGGATGGGAGCCCTTGCCGCCCAGCAGGGCCTCGACCAAGGCTGCTCTCCACCCTCCGGGACTCTTGCTGTGGCCCTGAAAGTAGTGTTGTGAGGCCCAGTTTTAGGTGTGGTGTCTATATGGCAGTGCCAACGTTGGTTCCCTCATTGAGGCCTGTTTGTTACCTGTCTCCTACCTGGGTACTCTGCTCGGTCTCTCCCTTGGGGGAATGCTGCTGTCACAGCATGTTTCTGCTGCTACGGGTCATGGGCCACTCGCAGGTCCAGCTGCCTGGGTGCACCAGCAGGCCCCTCTTGTGGCTGAAGGTCCTCCCGTCCCTGAGCTCAGCCGTGCCCTGCCCTCCCTGTAGGTTGTGCAGGAGAACGAGAATGTGGTGTTTTGCCTGGAATGCGCCCTGCGCCACGTGGAGAAACAAAAGTCCTGCCGCGGACTGAAGCTGATGTACCGCTATGATGAGGTCAGTCCTGCTAAGGAGGGCCCCGCAGCTCGGCATCTAGCCAGCCATGGCAACGTAGCTGTCTCCATACTGGGCAGATCTTTCTTCACAGAGCCCGGATACGCTGGGAACAGGGCTCCTTGTCCCAAGGAAGTTGATGCCATAGCTGCCCTCAGGTGTGTTGGGCTCAGGCCTAGGAAATCTAGGTTCAGGTGGTGCTGGTTTCTTTTTCCAGCTCACATAGCCTCTGCCTAGGTTTGGTCTTCCTGTCATGGAGTGTGAACTCCTGCGTGGTGGCAGTGTTCCCAGGTTGGCGTGGAGGTGGTCAGGCACAGCTACTGTCCCTGTGCAGTGGGGGTCACTGGGCTGCCACTCTGGGGATGAGGTTGGTGAAGCTGCAGAGGGGCAGCCCCATCCCTGCTCCCGGTGCTTCGTGGCTGTGCCGTGGTGGTCACCACTGTCCTCTCCCCACTGTTGGTTTTGAGAAGTGCTTCTCGGGTCTTCCTGGCAACACAGGGCCCCTCTTCCTGCTCAGAATACTTAACTCTTGGCCCCTAAGCCTTTGAAGTTGCCTCCTGAGCACACTCCCTGCTCTTAACTGCTTTCCTGATCTTAGGAATGGCTGTTCGTTTGCTGGGACAGCCCATGCCTGCACTTGTTGGCACTGACCCCTGGGTGCAGGACCACCAGTGAGTCCTGTGCATACCTCGCTTTGCTGAGAGTTGATGCTGGGTTCTAGGTCTGTCATTTTTGCCCTGTCCACTCAGATCTCAGTGTCATGGCCACCACATACTCAGGGGAAGAGAGAGATGGCTTGGCCAGCTGACTAAAGAAGGGCTAGCCTGCAGGACAGTAAGTATCTGGTCCATGTCTACTCCAGGGTTGTCCCTTAACTGTCCCCCTTCTGGCCAGGGGTATGTCTAGTGAGCCACAGTGCTGCCATGAGGACTTTCCTGACTATTGTCCTACAGTCTGCAACATCAGTTCCTTTCTCTTCATTGCAGCTCTGCATCTGCATGGCTGTACCCTCCTGGAGTCTGAGCCATCTCCTGGGGGAAAGGGACCTCCCTGCCTATCCCTGCCCGTCTGTTCCCAAGTCCCACTTCCCACATGGCTGTAAACCTGCGTGCACAGGTCTAAGGTAGTCATTCTACTACCACCTGCTAGGCCTGTGGGGAGCAGCAGTGGTCATACTGTGTCATGGTACTTGTTTGAAGGGGGTCAATTCTGTGTCTCTTTCCCAGCAGCCCCACCTGATCCCCTCTCTAGTTGTGAACCTCAGCTGGGTAACAGTTCTTCTAGCTGAATGACTTGGGGTCCTCAGCCCCAGGTACAGCAGAGTGGCCAGCTGGCCCGGTAGCAGGACAGCTGCCTGGGTGAGGACAGGGGTAGCCTCAGCAGTCCTTACCAGCTGCTTGCTCTCCAGGAATCAAGTGTCCAGACCTCCACACATACGAGCCTTTTACTTGCATTTCTATCCAGTTCTGTCCATCTGCTGTCACCAATATACAGGTATCTGGTGCCCCAGCGTGTCCTCAGAACCTGCTTGCCCTGGCATAATTCCCACAGCAGGTCCCCAAAGCCTCTACAGTGAGACACAGTCTCTCCAAACCATCCTGTGTGGCCGTGGGTCTCTGCCATCTTTCATCTCCTTCCCAAAATTCAGGAAGCAGACGGGATGGCAGAAGGCCCCAGCCCCGATTCCCTCATCTCCTGGGACTGTTGACTTCTGCCACATTGGGTCTGCAGCTACTAGCGTGTGCCGGGGAACATGTAGCCCATGACCTCAGCTCTGCACACTAAAAGCCTGGTATCCTTCCTCTAGCACTGCTGTCTGTGGGACAGGAGTCTTGTTACAAGGTGAGCCCATGTGACAGTGCTGTCGGTCCCAAAGGCAGACCTCCAGGCAGCAGGTCCCCCTCGTTTCTGTCTGCTTCTTGTGCAGTCCAGTGGGATTGGTCACACAGAAAGTGACATCGGGGCCAGTAGTTGAGTCCACCAGGCCGGTGTACCTGCCCAAGATTGGTGGGGTGGGTCCAAGTGCTAGGCTCGATTCCCGAGGCTCTGGCCAAAAGTGGAAGATTAGGATGTTGAGAGTAAGTCTGTTTTTACTTTTGAGACGGGTTCATTCTCTAGTTCAGCTGGTCCTGAACTCACTATGTAGCCCAGGCTCCCTTGAGCTTAAGGCAGTCCTCCTGTCTCAGCTTCCGTGCTGGGCTCTTAGGCGTATGCGTGGAGGAATCAAACAGTGCCACACTGCCGTCACTGGTCTGTGTCTCCTGGATAAGGGAAGCATGTTCTGTGCCCTTCACACGGGCCTTGTTTTCATGAAGTGTTGCTCTACTCAATTCTCCAGGCCAGTGTGCCCCAGAAGCCCTGGGACTGTTTTAAAGGCCTTTTCATAAAAGGCCTGTAGTCCCAGCACTCTGGGTGGCAGAATTTAAGCCCAGCCTGGGTGAGGTAATGTGGTGAGACCTTGTCTTATTTGAGAAAAATGGCTGTGAATGTAGTTGGTGTGAAGGCCCTCTTGGTCTCCAGTACCACATACCCCAAATGAATATTTAATAAGAGCCCGTTGCTGCTGACCTTAGTGCAACATGCTCAGGAGTCTCAGGGCCGGTATGCAGACAAAGCTGACTGCTCTCTCTGCCCTCCACCCTTGGTGGATCTCAGGACACTTCGTGCCACGTTAACTGTGTCTTCCTTCACCCCTCTGGCAGGAACAGATCATCAGTCTTGTCAATCAGATCTGCGGCAAAGTATCTGGTAAAAATGGCAGCATTGAGAACTGTCTCAGTAAACCCACACCAAAAAGAGGTCCCCGCAAGCGAGCCACTGTGGACGTGCCGCCATCTCGCCTGTCATCCTCTGGTTCCTCCAAAAGTGCTTCGAGCTCATCATGAAGACGCCAACCCCGTGGTCGATTTATATATATTTTTTTGTAATTATTATATTCTAGTTTGGAGTACTTGCTGTAGGATACAAGCTGTCTTTGCACTAGCTCTAAAGAAGATTTTCTTCTGGTTTTAGAGAACTAATTTTGTTTTAGCATTAAACTGTTGAACTTTTTTTTGTACTTAGAATACCTAGACACTGCAGTCAGATTTTTGGAAACTGCCGTATATTCACTGTTTTAAAAACCCTTGAGGGGCTGTATTAATTTGTATTGCCCCTATATGGCTGACAAAGGCCCTTTTTGTTTGTTTTGATTTTTTTTGTAACTGTTGGAAAAAAAAAAGGCTTTTTAACCCATTTTTGAAGAGGGTGAAGTTTGGAGAACAAATTTTAAAACCAGTCATGTGAGCAGATTTTTCTAGATCAGAAAAGGGATAGACAGACACACACACACAGACACACATACACAGGATAAAAAACTTGAAAAGAAAGGCTTTACTTTGGCTGTCTTTTCTTCTTTCATGTGCAAGATGAGTTTGTAGTTTCTTAAAACCGGAGAGGCCGTGTTTTGTTTCGTTGGGCAGTTGTGGCAGCTGAAGGTGGACGCTGGTTCTAGCCACAGGCAAAGGGAGGAGGTTGGAGCGACTGGGTTCTCGTTACCAGCACATCACTATGCACCCGAGAGGACGGAGACTGCCTGCCTTGGAGGGTCACTGAGGGAGACCTGTGCCTGATTTCATTAGGAAATCCATTCTGTTATTTTTTTGGTGCTGTTGGCTACTTTATCAAAAAAAGGAAAAAAAAAAAAAAAAAGAAACCCTTCAATAGCATCCTTAAGGAGAAAAAAAGGACACAAAGTGATCGAAGCCGCAAGTGCTTCTTTGTCATTGACGTGCAATCTTTCTAACATTCCATTGTCATCGCCCTGCGTCTTGTTTCACATGCCACAGATCAGCATTAATCTTTCTTTTTAAATCTGTTTCCACTGATGATCACATCTAGAGCCACTAGGAGGTCTGCAGTTCTTTGTTGAATGTGAAAATGCATTTGCGCTCCCCTTGTCTATTTTTCCTGTCCATGTTGTAACAAAAAGAAAAAAAAAAGAATCCCATCCCTTTTGTACATACGCCTGTAAATTGTTTTAAATACTTGAGCCTTTTCTCGGTGGGTGGGGGTGAGGAGACGAGATGAAGAAAAGCCTTACACTTCCGTTTCTTCATCGGTTGGACTGGATGCTTACAGGGTTTTTCTTGTAACATTTATAAGTGCTGCTTACATCACTGAACAACAACAAAATGATAATGGAGTAGCTGTTGCCCTTCTCCGGCTGTGTGTACAGTATGTGTGGAATAAAAAAGGGAAACTGTTTTCACAAGCTGTTCTTTGTTTCATAATTGGATTCATCGATCCCATAGCTACCCATGTTGCACTGAGCTTGCCAGTGGTGACTGCCAGGAACGTCCTAGGATCCACTTGTTGGTTGTTGTTGCAGAAGACTGAACTGTTTTTGGAATATTTAACAATTACATAAACAGTCGTGTTTTCCAATGTGGTCGTCCAGTTTTTATGGCCTTGCTGTGTACTTTCCCCTCTTTTGACAGTAAACTTTTGCCTATTGCTTTCAGTTTGACATTTAATTTATTAGCGCTGCTCTGCGCCCTCCCTTGAGAGGGAAGACTTCATGTGGTTTATTGCCAGTTTTTGTTTACTTTTCAGGTTTGTACTACAAGGTTTAATAATAAAAACAAACTTTTTTGGACATTTGTCTGTTTTGTGGAAGATGCATGAGTGACAGAGGTTCTTTTCTGAGGGACTTGGGCAGAGGCTGAGTCCTCCAGGGTACAGCATTCCTCACCTGGATGTCCGTCCGTCTTTCTGTCTACCTGGGCCCTCCTGTGGGCCTACACCTCCTTTTACTGCCACCTTTCTGAGGTTTTCAGAGCCTGGCTCTGCATGGCGGCGGCAGCAGCAGGCCCAAGCCCTGTCCCTGAGAGCAGCGGCTCCTGGCTCTTGTATGGTTTGCTCGTGGGTTTCCCGATGGCTGGGGTCCAGTGTTTAGGGTGCTGCCCTGTTGGCTTTTTGGCTGGTCATTCTGTAATGATCAGATGAAAACGCAAGCTTTGTCAAAACCAAGAATCAGTTTTAGCATTAAGATTTTCTACCAAGGAAAGGGTAAGTTACGCCCATTTTTCTACAGGGATCAGGGATGTTTGCAGGTTACGTCTTTATACAAACTAGTTCCATACTTTGTTCGAAGTCCTCAGACTTTATTATGAGTTCTTCCCTTGGTTGCTCTCCAATGGCAATGGTGAAATCATGGGCCTCCAAGGAGGCGCCTGACTATTTGGGTAGAGTAAGCTTCAGGTGACATTTGACTCAAATGTCCCGACTTGAATCACTATCACCACTGACATCAGGAGTGGCTTTTCTGTCAGTGTGTAAAGTAGCCAGGGCGGTGTCCACCTGAACATCCTCCTCATCAGCTTGGACAAAAGGGCTATCTCTACCCTCACTGGTGTCCTGGGTGGCTGTGTCACTGCAAGCAGAGGGGGAGGAAGGTGGCTTGGGTGCTAATGCTGAGGACTCTGGAACCTGAAGAGTAATTTCATCCTGATAAGTGTCGGACTCAGGCCCTGTCAATTAAAAGAGACACAAAGGACATTAGTCAGCAAAGTGTTGCAGGTGTGTGCACAGCACCTCAATGGCAAATGCTAGGGGCCAGGGGCCAGGGTGGCAATATACCTTTCATCCTAGCAACTGGGGCTCAACAGCCCAGCTGTTTGTCTGTTGCAGGAAGGACCTGAAGGACACCCAAGGCAGCGAGAGGCCCTGCGCTGACGAGCTGCCCTCTATTCCGTAATGCACCAGCCCTGCGACAGCTCAAGTACCTTTATTGTCACAGAGTTAACAGTGAAGCACCTGTGTAACCATGAAATCTGCCTTCTTCCTTCATAGCTGCTGCTGTCAGAAACACAAGTGCACAGCTAAAGTCAGAATTACTGCCGTCTCAGCAGCTACAGGGACCGAAACAGCTCTTCCAGCAATGCGACCTTCTAAGCAGAGTTGGTGCTACTGTCTCTGCCCGGCTTTGGAGAGGGCCTGGCCTCGGGACAAGGCAGTGCTCCCAGCCGCCGCCTCCCTCGGGACACTGCTCTCACAGACCTCAGGTCAGAAGGATGTGAAGTCAGAAAGTGGCAGGTGATGGGGAATTTTCTAGATTGGCCAAGGTGCTGCTGGGAGATGGGGTGTGGCCTTTGCAGTCTCAGGTCTTGGGAAGCAATGTCAAAGCCTGGCCTGAGACGTGGATGCAGAAAGGCCTAGCCAAGCCAGAAGTCTGAAATTTAATGTTTAGCCCCTTAGTTCCTCTGCAAATAACTGCTGGCTAAACAATAAATCAGAATTTTGGGAGGGAACAAACTGGAGGGAGGAGTGCCTGTGGGGACTCTTGGGTGGAATTATGCTTAGCATCGGCTGCATGGAAATGGAGGAACTTTAAAAATCAGATACCCGTATATACTGTGTGCGTGACTCCGGACGTTCCCCCATGCCCAAGCTCTAGTCTTCAATAACCACCAAACTTAACTTGGGTCAACTATGGACAGAGATCAGGGAGGCAGGGAGGAGGAGGACCCTGCGAAGAAGCACAGCTTACAGATTTGTACACTGTCTGGTCATATAACTGGTAAGGGAAATGAGTTCTAGTTATGTGTATACAATTCATGGGCCCATACCTAAATCAGGGGACAGCACTGTGTTGTCCTCTCCACCTGAATTCAGAAAGACATCCAGGGCCTCCTGGTCGGAGATGTCCATCAGGTCCATCTGCTCTAGCATGTCCACGTTCACCTCCATGGACGACATGCTACCCATGGGCTCTGGGGACAGATTAACAACACAACAAGAAATTGTTCTTCTCTGTAATAAATTTCACTGGCATTGGGCTACTTAAGAGTTTCTGGTATAACTTGCTTTTACTAAATGTCACAGTTTCAATCTCCCCCTCCTTTTGTTCCTATTCCCTTTTACCCTCCACAGCCTTGGCCATCCCTGGCCCTCTCCAAGTATCATTAGGAGCGGGGCGCTCAGCAGGGCTGGGCGCTGTCTGCAGAAGCGGACTTGACGGCAGCTGCACTGGGCCGCAGCCTCTGCTTGGGGAGGCGTGCCCCAGTACGTCTAGGTTAAACTTACTGCCCGGGGACATTTCTTCCAACCCAGTAATTTTTATCTTTTGATCTTTAAGCATAAAAGACTTGGGCATCTGCAGGCTAGTAGGGGAAACTAGAGCTCTCGTGATGACAGACGAGGAGAGAAGAAACCACGCTCCCAACGATGTTACGACTGGGCCTCAGGCCCTAGTACCTAGGGCAGACTGCTACCTGCACCTGAAGCTCACGTGTCAACTACCTTTATGGTCCAGAAAACCACAAGCCAATAAAGCCATCCTAGGTGTGAAAATGCCTGGCAGAATAAATACAAGTTATTTCTGTGAGCATCAACACTTATAAATAAACTCAATATAAAACCATTCCAACCCAGTCTGGAATTTACAACACCTATGAACTACGGTCAGCATCCTTCCTCAAGAACTTCAGATGACTGCTGTGGAATGTCAGGAAGTTAGAGCTGGTACCAAAAAATGAACAAAATCTCCACCCAGGCATTTGAAGAAAGGCCAAGTAACTTAAAAAAAAATCATTAAAAATTTGCACACATACTACATTGAAGATTATCAGAGCCAAATGGCAAACTAATGATCTTGTTGATAAATTCCACAAAGTACAGCACAGAAACACAAAGATATAAAAGCTTAACTGTTCATACTTCCAGAAGAAGATGGAAAGGCCAGTTATTTTCCAAACTGGGCAAAGAATTGGGTGCCCAGATTTAGGATGCAAAAACATCCCAAACAAGATGAATCTCAAGAGGAAGATCTAAGTACAAGGATATTAAGCAGAGAGACTTATAAGTTTGTGTATAAGTAATTAGCCTACAAGAGGCAGTTTTCAAAGCTGACCAGGCGCATGGATGCCATATGTGAAGAAAGAAAGAAGTGGTTAGGACTGTTCACTCATTAAAGTTGACTAAAATATGTGAAGAGAACATCATTTATATATTTAGATAGGGAACAATTTCTACATTTATGGTTTCCATGGTCCTCCACCACTTGGTGGCCACATCAGCAGCCAATCAATATTGACCTGTTCTGCCTTGTCCAGGGTGGTAGTGACCATGACCTCATCAGTGGCAGCTTCCTCACATTCTGACCGAATGTTCACAGGGGACCCTAGTGCTGGGCCCTTTGTCATCCAGGCTGAGCATGAGAGGAAGGGAAGATGGCCAGGGGGCCTCGTGCAGTTGACGGGCAGGCCCTTCAGCTTGGCCATTCAGGCTTTTTGTCCTGTGCTTTCACTTCAGTTTTGAAAGGGGCGTGTCTGCCTGGTCCATCTTCCTAAATGGGCAGGAATAAAACTATTGGAAAAAGGCTATGTGGGAGAAATGGGCTTTAAAAAGGCTTAGAAAAATAACACCAAAGGTAATGAAAGATTAAGGAGAGTGGCTGTGGGATTGTGTAACAAAATTGATCAGCCTATACAAACAAAATGTACTTAAAGGGTAAAAGCAACATTGGGTAAAGAATAGAACTCCATTTTCAAAAGATCCATTTTGCCCAAAAGATAATTCAGAACTTTGGGAAGCCTGTATTTTTTCCTCCCCTATGGAAAATTTGCTCAAATTAGCAATAAGCAGAAACTCTTAGCTCTTCAAACACAAGTGCCTGGCCTGGGCATTACTGCCCACTGTGCAGGACTAATGGAGAGACTAGTTGAGAAATTCCAACACTGTAGAAAGGCCAGTTCCAATAAAACTGCATGGGGCTTGTCCAAGAATTTGAGATTTTATACAAAGGATAAGGAGCCAAGAAGGGCTGTGGCAACTCTTGAGGAAAAAGGAAGTGTGCAAGAGGCAGGATGACTTGCTGGCAGCCTCTGCAGATGGTGTGGATGAGGTAATTCTTTGTGTGATGCTTTATGTGGGTTTTTTTTTTTTTGACACTAGTGCTTAAACTTTTACAACACATTAAAAGGTGACAGCAGCTATAAGCTGCAATTTTACATTAATACATTGGAAATGGCCCTTTCAAATGCTGAAAATAATTACTACGTTATAACAACTAAGGCTGTTAGTGTAATGCAGGAAGTTTATGGGCACCCCAGACCTCTGTCAACTTGATCTCATGGTACGCCCTCACCTTGGTCTCAACAAAACAGTCTCCAGACATGGTCAACCATGGTAAGGAGCCATGGTAAAATGTCTGTGGCCGGGAAGTGCTGCCTAATGAGTAACTTTAACCCAGTAGGGTCTGACTCAGGGCTAGATGACAGAGAAATGGAACAGCAAAGATAGCCCAGGAAAGGCCATGGCATGGCCAGATGGCAGTGTAAGGCAGGGTAGGAAGTGTGCAAGTGCTTGGAAAAAGCCACTGCTATCGAGGACAGTAAAATCAGATCCCTACCTTGTTACACAACTCAACTGGCTGCTGACGGAACAGAAGGGAAGCATGGAAGCTTCTAGTACAACACGGAATGTCCTTATACGTTGAAGTAAAGGATTTTAAAAGTATAAACCAAAAACTGGCAAAGCTGATCATCCTACAAGCATCTGACCTTGACTCAGCAAAGGCCACTCATGAAACCAGCAGCAGAATAAGAGCTACGTATGTTGGAGGGAACCAGCCCAGGTCAGTGTCCACAAGCACCAGACTCGAGAAGAGACTACCAACTAACAGAAAAGTGAGCAACTGCGGCAAGTAAGATAAAAAAAGGTGGTTTTCTCTCAGCCCAGCTTCTGGCAAAAGGTTAAATATATGACACTGCGAAATGGTCACAGATATGTCACATGAATATACCTACATGGCTATGAAGAAACTAGCAATACAGCAGAACACAGTAAAGATATGCACATCACAGAACAGTGCCCATCACTCCCCTAGAGAAGCGGTTCCCAGGTGAGCAGCCGTGGTGCCACCTGGCAGTGTGCTGACAACACACAGCCTCAGGCTGTAGACTTCAAGTCAGAAACCCTCAGCCCAGAAGCTGATCGTGGCCGCCCTCCAAGGGCCCTGACAGGCTACCACATCTATGGAGACACATACAAATGCCTGTACCAGCACTGTTTATAATAAAAACGTCTTAACAGCTGGCAGAAATACTCATCAACATAATAATGAACCAGTGGTATTGGTGTCATATTTAAGTACGTTTAAGAATGGAAATCAAGGTTAAACTGAAAATAGCAGTGTGGACAGCTATAAAGCTGGGTAGAGAGACAGCTTGTAATACCATTTCTGTGAATGTGGTATGTGTAGTAAAGCCTGGTTACCTCTGGAGGCGAACAAGGAGGATGTGGTCAGAGGGGAATGGGAGCCTGCAACTGCAGTTAGATATTTGATATTCACACCTGTCTTGTATGTCTAGAATATTTTATAACACTCTTTGAAGATCTGAAGCAAATGTTAACATGGTAAGTCTGGAAATGTGGGTATGTTATACTGTCATCAGTTCTTTGAATATTTCAAATAGTTCCTAATTAAAGTAAAAATATGGATCACAATAATTCTAAAAGTTCCAGGCAAAGCTCACAGGGAAATAATTATATCAAGTTAAAATCACAAGCTTTCAGCTATGTTTTAAGTCTCCAGATTCTACAATGTCTCTTAAGGGACACAGTTTTATTATAAGTGCATTTTTATCTTTCCACTTTATCTTTTCTTTGCTGCTAACATTACCCCTAGCACAACCATCACCTCTTCCCAGGGCCTTGGGTCCACTGTGGAATATCAGAGTGCCGAGGCAGGTCTCTGTGGACACAGGGGCAGCCTTGGCTCCAGGATATTCAATTTTGGTGACCTAACAGTCAGCAGAGACCTAAAATCTGCCTCTAGGAACAGGGAGCCAGAAAACATAGGTATACCATAGGCATCACCAAGGTGATCTATTAATAACTAACTGCGCTGTCAGGATACCTCAACACTTCATACACAATAAAAGCAATGAAAATGCTTTTCTAAGAAATCATCATGTCAAGCAAAAGGTCACTGCTGGGCCAAGATCTCACAAAGCTCCTACTCATGCCCCACATATTCGCATCCCTGCTGGCCTGGGGTGTGATGCCCTGGCTCATCTCTGAGGGCCCTTAGTTGCAACTAGGCCTGCTCTTTCTTCTAATGATTTTCTAGGTAAAACTTTCCATAGCCTTGTCTCGATTAAAAAACAGTATTTTTGAAAGTGAAAGAAACTCAGGGTGCTATTTCTGATGTAGTGGAATGAGTCCAAAGTACCATGTTTACTGTAGATCTAAGTATTTTGATAGTCTTCTAAATAAACTTCCATGGATATGAAGATGGTGGTGTGTCTGTCAGGCTGGGACACATGAGGACAGCCCTGCAGGGAGGCCTGCTTGAGTGTGAAGATCTCTTAACTCTGGCTGAGGCAGAATGCTGAAAGCCTAACACCAGTGCTTTGGGGGGGGGGGGGAAAATCATGCTTTGGAAATGCACCTGGACCCATTTTTGTCTTGACCTTACAAAAATGAGCTGAACACTTTCTTGACACTAGAAGAAAATTATTGTTGAGATGCTCAAAACCACAAAAATCTAACCACTTAATTTAACTGACATCTGCCTAACAAGCTTTTGCCGCATCCTTTCTTGCCTGGCACTATTATCTGCCAGCTGTGGAGGCCACTGCAGTTCCAGCCCAGACACTGTCCTCAGCGCCTGCCACAGAAAGGCAGCTCTGACTCACAGGCTTGTTTCACTGTTCCCCATGGCTGCATGTCTATGCATCTCACTATGAGGATGAGAACTTCTTGGGCACTTTCTTCTGTGCTTCCTTGGGGCTCAAGAGAGCAGCCCTAAACCTGCTACACAGCAACAGATGAGGGCTGTTATAGCGCTGGGCAGCAAGTCCCCATGGCCACTCACCATTTCATCTCCTCTGCAGCATGGATACACTGTGCCGTCTCCTTATTCCCCACCTGAGTTTTGGCTAGGTGCACATGGAATGTCTGTATTTCCCCTACATCCATTTGTTTAAGTACTGACCCCTAGTCTAAGTGCACCTGGAGAATGAGGTCACAATGGCAGGGAGAGACACAGAGTGCCTGCTGCCCTTACCTTTGGCTGTGTAACATGGTAAGGAGGTGGCTTTCAGGAAGTGAGTTGTGCCAGAAACCCAGCAAGCAGGCCTCCCAAACTAGAAGAAACACTTTCTGTTGTTAGGGTCACACAGTCTAAGCCATCTCGCTGCAGTAGGAAAGCTAGGGCAGTGGCCAAGACTAGGCACAAATCCCAGGCACATATCTCTGCTTCCTCCCAAAGAGCACACTTCCAACTGGCCACTGAGCAAACACCTGGTCTGGTTTGCCCTTCCTACAACGTGAAATATGCAAGAAGCTGACTGTGGAGATGAGATGCTAAAACTTAAGCCTGTGCCATCCACAGACGTCTAAAGAGCAGACCTACTGAACTGATTATCTGCATCCTCGGCGTATCATGGAGCATCTCCTCAGTGCTCTCATCTGCCTTGTCTGCATAATGTTCCTTCCTCATCCTCTGATTAGTCTCTCTCAGGAGAGGACATGGAATTGGATGACAAAGAAGGAACTAGTAAGGAATTGGATGACAAAGAAGGAACTAGTAAGGTGACCGATAAACTGGAAATGTAGTTGGGGCAGGAGCAGGTGGGCCAGGGAAAGGGTAAGCACAGACATCTAGGGAGGGAACTCCAGGGAGCTGAGGTACCCACAGCAGAGACACCCTGGACACACCTCCACACTACCTGGAGCAACAGGTTATGTGGCCTGCCAGGCACCTGCCTGGGGGAAACAAGTAGGCCAAGGCCCTGCCTGCCACCCCTCCTAAAGCAGCAGGCCTGAGGGAGGAACAAAGAGTCTTCACATCTCCCCTAACCGATCTGTTCATCTCTCCCTCAGAAGCACCTCATAGCACCATTTACAGAGGTATGAAATCTTGGTGTTCAACTAGGGAATGACATCCAAGTACAGCCAGCTCTCCCTTCACACCCGTGTTCCACACCTGCAGATTCAGCCAACCTTCGGTAGAAAACGTCATCATATCTATAGTGGCTCTGTCTGTACTTAATGTTTACAGACTTTTCCCCTAGTTGTTATGCACTAAGTGATATAGTGCAAAAAGTACGTACATGGCATTTCCATTGCATTAGGTATTATAAGTAATTTAGAGATGATTTAAAAGTGCACAGAGGATTGCTGCGGTTATGTGTAAATACTACAACTTTTATATGAGGGCCGTAGAACTTCCCAGAGGGGTCCTGGAACTAATCCCTGAGACAAGTCCTGACAATGAAAATGTACCTTAAAACATATCCTGTCAAAGAATTTTTTTTTTTTCAGCCTCCAGACATGAGTCCAGGACCTTGTAGATGCTAAGCATGTGCTGTACCACTGAGTTGCCTTTCTGCCCCTCAGAGAATTTTCATTAGTGGGAGAAAAGAACCTTATACAGTATTAGGAAAAGTCAATTACAGAACCACATAGATGGGACAGATGGATAGCAATTACAGACTCTGGACAAACACTGGGAAGAACCACACTAAAAGAGTAATTGGTCTTTTCCTGCGCTATGTAGCACTGTAAGTAATTTTGACTTTTTCACTTTTAAAAACAGTTTGCCAGCTGGGACAGAGTTCAGTGGTATGCACTCACCTAGCATGTACAAAGTCTGGGAAACAACTCCTAGCACCAAAGAAAATTTACCTTTTAAACTTTCCGCCAATTTCATATAATTTATCATTAATTGTTTAATAACTAGAACCTAGAACCCCAGGAAGAGGCAGAGCAGGACAGGGCTGACGGGGCCTGAAGCCTGTGTCCTGGCTCCAGGTGCCTACCACGAGGACACAACTTCCGGGGAAGCCCCCCACCCCCCAAACTCACCTCGCCTCTCTGCGATGTGCAGGTACCCGGTGGACAGGTACTGCTCCATGTCCTGCTGGAAGGCCTCCTCGAAAAACTTCTGCCTCTCCCTCAGCTTCCTCTGCTGGGCATGCTCCGCATCCAGTGCCTTCCGCGCGTGTTCCGCATCCAGCTCCGCTGGGGAAGCAACGGGGCGGCATCAGGAGAGGGAGAGGGCGCCCGCACCCCGGTGGCCTCCCCTGGCTGTGCGTGGCCGGGCAGGCTCTGTCCCCTCGTCCTGGAGCCGCTGCCCGCCCACCGCCCAGACCTTCACCGGCCCTCAGCGTTTCTGCCCCTGGCAGTCACCGGACCCCCGACCCCAGTCTTGAGCCGCGACGCCTGCTCATCTTTTGGACCAGCCTTTCAGGCAACCCTTCGGCCAACTTCAGTGGAACTAGTTACCCCATCTGGACGTCTCCATTTCGGTGTGTTTAAGCTTTTGTAGCTGACTTACAAATAACAATACAATACGTAAAGGCTTGGAATTCCCTTAGGGCTGTGATCATACAGTGCTTATTTTAATATCTGTCCCTAGGTCAGTGCCTGACACATCATAAGCCATCAAGAGATACAATGAGTAAGACTATGATAATGTATATTCAACCTTAAAGCAGGAGGAAAATCTGACACTAGCTACGATAACGGTGAACCGTCACGATATTACAGTAAGTGAAATACACTACAAAAAGTACTATATGATCTCACTTATATGTGGTGCCTACGAACAGGTGAGTTCATGGAAACACAAAGTAGAAAGGTGGTTCCCAGGAGGTAAAGTGAGGTGGGCATGGCATAACTTAAGAGGGACCAAGTTTCAACTTGACAAAATATGGAGGGCAGTTATCACAATATTTTTAATGTATTTAATATATACATAATGGATTCTATAATTAAAAATGGGTAAGAAGGTAAACTTCGTTATGTGTTGTCTTAGTTACTTTTTCGTTGCTGTGACTCAATACCCAACACCCACAAACTTAGGAAAGGAAAGGTTTATTTTAGCTCACAATCTCAGAGGTTACAGTCCATTCAGGGGTGGCTGGCAACAATCGAAGTACATGGGGGAGAGAGAGGTGGAGGCAGCTTCCCAGCCAAACAGGAACACAAGCCGAGGCTAATTGAGACTAGTCCCCGTCCTCCAGGAAGGCAGGTGCAGGTTATGTATGCTTTCAGGTTTCTGCCCAGTAACCAGTCCCTCCTGCATCCAGGCGTGGCCACCACACCGTTAATCCTAACTTAACTGCAATTCAACCCTCCAGACCAGACCCCAATCCAAGAACATCACATGGTTCCATTAAAATACATGAGACTTTTGGGGGACACTCTAGATCCTAACCACAACATGTGTATTTTACTACAATAAAAAAAATACAGCCATTGTGGTGTATTAAAGTATGGAATCTGGCTAGTAAACTATCCTTTACGACCTAAAAAATTTCAGAGGAAATATTAGCCTCATATTGATAAGAAACGTCTATAAATAATGTGTAGAACTTCAAAATAACAGTAAGCAGTGGCCCCTCTATGGTGGCTTGTGTCTGTAACATCAGGCAAGATCGCCTCAACAACCAGCCTCATCCCCACGATTCAAACAACAGCCCGTGTGCACCAGCAGTGAACGACATCTTCTGGTTTGAGCTGCCCTCAAACGTATGTGGAGAAGACATTTGCCATCATTCAACCTGTGCGGCCAAAGGTGATTTCTAGACTTGGTTTTAGACCTTCAGTCATTTGCACTTCACACAGGTTCTGGGCAGAATCCGAAGGCTGCCCCCGCCTGCTGCCCCCTGGCACACCTGCCCTGCATAACCCTAGCCCTGGAACACCTTTCGGCCCATGCCTTGACAATGCTCTGAGGCACAAATGTTTGTGCAAGCCTGGCTGGCCCGGGCTTTTCTTGGTGAAAGGTGAGAAGCACAGAAGGATTTGACACAGGTCCATTCTCTGCCACTGGCTTTGATGGGGAGGAGACTGTGTGGCAGGCACAACGGCGGCACCCCAGAGCTGAGAGTAGTCCCCATGTGACAGACCACAGAACAGTAAGGAAGCAGGACTCTGGAAACAACTCACAGCAGCACATCAAGCTCTTCTACCCTCGGAAAGATCCAGTCCTGCACCATCCTGATTTCCAGTAGGTAAGACACCTGGGGGGTGGGCACAGTCATACTGCCCAGATCTCTGACCCACACTGGTACCTGATACATGTTTTCAAACAGCCCCATCTGTGGAGAGCCAGAGCCGGCATACAGCAATACAGGACTGATCACTCCAAACAAGCTGCAGGAATTATAGTCCCTTGATTGACTGCAGTTGACTGCAGGAATCCAGAAAGGACAATCTGAGCACTTTCCCTTAATCAGATGTGTCAGAACACGTACTGTGGCAGACATTGTGCTCAGCTGACCTTAGTGAGAAGCCGGCCTTTAGCCATCAGCAGTGTCAGTGACCATGGTGTTCCGAGGTGAAAAGTTCTCCTACACTCACGGTTCACTCAGAGCCTGTTCCCCATGCTTCCCCTCTGAGGAGAATAGTATCTTTTTTTCTCCAAGTAATTTTTTTTTTTTTTTGAAACAGGGTCTTGCTCTATATTCCCGGCTGGTCCTGAACTCACTGGCTCATAGGCTGGCCTCAAACACATGGCAATCCTCATACCTAAGCCTCCCAAGTATTGAGATTACAGGTATGCACCACGACTCCTGGCTTATGTGGTGCTGAGGACTTGAACCAGGGGCCTAGAGCTTGCTAGACAAGAACTCTGACTGCTGAGCTACTCCTTCAGTCTCTCCAAGTAAGTTTTAATAAAACAGTCCAGTAAGTCCCTTATTATCTGCACCCCATCCTCTCACTCTTCCTCAAGTTGTCATCATTATTCCTAAGTACAAAACAATCTTGTAAGCGTGATGGGCCTTAAAACTCAATAAAAATTTTTATTATCTCGAATCGGGCAGTGCCTCCTAATACTTAGAATGGTCAGGACTTTCTTGCAATCTAACCTACATACACACAAGGAATGGACACTAATACTAACCAGGGCAACACAAGCAGGAAAATAAACTTTCCCAAATATACACAGCTGTGTATTTCCTCTGTGTGCTTTTCACACTGCAACAAGTCTTCCTGCATTCGCTGTCTTATGCCTATATTCAGAGGAAGGAGTGTGACACAGTAGAAAGGACACAGATTTGGGATCAGTCTGAGGTTGAGTCCTGTTCTCTTAGCAGATGCCTCTAGGCCTATGTCATGTCCTATTAGCTACATCTGCTTTTAGCCGCAACTATGGAAAGTGGTTCTGAAAGCTCATCTGGAGGCCCACAGTTCCTGCCTCAGGCCACACCCGGTCAGATGACTCTGTGAACCTGGGGAACCTTCCAGCCAGCACAGCCATATATTTGGAGAAGTATGGCAATGCTCAATCAACCCAGGTGACAGATGTCCCCGTCTCCCTGCCTGGCCTCTCATCCTCTGGGTGGATGACCCTTGAGTGCACTTTGCACACTTCTTGAGATGTGGGTGCACTGGCAGGGCCCCCTCAAGCTTCCCCTCAGTGGCACACTCTCTGTCGCCTGGCACTGTCCCTGCCTCTCCCACTGTTTCCTCAACAAGCCACATGCAGAGAAACCCTTGCTCTGCTTCCTTAGAACTTCATGGTCAGAATCTAAAACCAGCTATAATTAATTTTACATCTCTTGAGTTGCAACTTCCTCCTCTGCACAGGGACATACCATGACCAATTCCTTAAGGATAACAGGCTTAAGTGAGAGCATATATGAAACACCAGGGACACAGCACTGGACAACAACTGATGACGGCAATTTTACATCACAGACTCAAAAAAGGGAGTGACAGTGAAATACTCCCAAGACCTGAGACCAAGTACGACCATGAACCTCAGCTGCTCAGCCCCACTCGTATACTTCGGAACCAGTGACCTTCCGGTGCCCTTAAGTCTGCAGAGATTTTAGATTGCCTGTAAGAAAGAAGTTGAACTGGAGAGGATGCCTCTTCACGTGTTTTACTTCAGCTGTCAACAGATCTGTTCAAATGCTTCGTGACTGCCAAGTGCACTAGAATAAGTCAACCCTAAAACATATTAAGTACGCTTCAAACACTTCAAAGTTCAGTTAATCTGCTTTCAAAATAATTCCAGAACAAGCAGCTCAAAACCAAAAAGCAATATAGAGATCATCAAAGGGATTTTAATTAAAGAGTATCTTCTTTGAACTGAACTGAGATTTTTGTATAGATACACAACTTGAAAATATTTCATGTTTCTCAAGACTACTGCTATAAAAGTTTCATGACCTCATGTTTCTGAGTTATTGGTCCTACAGATCTCTATCTTCAATTTTTTTCTTCATTGGGATGAAGTACAGCCATGCCTAAATCCTCAGGGGTGGGTGGGATGGTTTGGATTAAGAAACTTGAAATGACTAAAAAAAAAAAAAAAAAAGACACACAGACAGAGAAAAACTACTGAAGTTTTAAAATATTGTTCCCTAGCTCTGTGCACTGTCCCCACTGTCACAGTCTGGCTCACACTTCATCCCACAGCTCCTATCTGCCAGCACTTCCCGTGGGTTAAGCCAGACCCTCCAACACCAGAGTCCAGTGACACAGTACCAGCTCTGCCCTCAAGATGCTAATGGGGTCATGCAGGGCAGGTATTAAAAAATAACTGTCACTCAGAGCAGAGCAACCTTCCCTCAGCTACGTGACCAGGTGAGGATGTTCAAACTGTGTCGTGTGCCCTGGAATCATCACTGAGTCTGCATCAAGTCACAACCACAATTAGGAAACGCCTGGAGAATATCTGAAGGAAAAATGCCAACTGCACAGGCTTAGTAGCATCTAAATCTTAGAATGATTAATGAAAGATCTAAATCATAGAACATTTTCTACAAGGAAAAATAACCCCTTGTACACGTTTTAGTATTTATTACAATGGGGAAAGCTAGATCAAAAAAATTGAGGAAATTTCAACAAATGGTATTATAATTTTTTTTTTTTTTTTAAATAGGGTCTCACTTTGTAGCCCATGGCTGCTCCTGAACTCACTATGTGGCCCAGGCTGGCTTTGGACTTACACTCACAATAATCCTCCTGTCTCAGCCTCCTGATGCTGGCATTATGGGCATGTGCCACCATGCCTGGCTTTTATGGTGGTGAAGAATTGAACTCAGGGCCTTGCAAGTGTTTTAACCACTGTGTTATTCCTCCAGCCCAGCATTACTTTTTTTTTTTTTTTTAATCAGAAAGAAACAGTTTTCTACTACGTGGAAGTTTAACTCCATTATCACCCAGGCCTAAGGTCTCTTTTCACTCCAGAGGACCACTCTAATTTTACTTGATGGTAACTTCCTTTTTACTTACCACTGTCAATTTAAAGTGGATACTCAAGAAAACTTTCATTATCAATATAGATGATGTAATCAGTTCTCAGCTGTATGTCTTAGTGGGGTATCGGGGTGGCCCAAGATAAAAAAAATTCATCACTCCCCCCACCATGCTCATTTGAGGGCAAACTTCAACAGCTACCTTTGTGACTGAGCCTTGCTACAGAATGGGGAACAGTAAGCCAGACAAGGGTAACATCACACACAGACAGCAGCGGGAAACTACGTGAGGAGGCCATGGTTGGGCAACTCTGCATAAAGTTAATGAAAATCTCTTTGATCTTAAATGTAAAAAGAGAAATAATAAACATCAGATGAGATACGAGTTGATAAAATTTCTATGTTAAAAGATTTAAGTCATTTTTTCATTTAAGAAAAATAAGAGAGAAGAAAAACTTTAAAAGTCTGTAAATATTTACAATGCCTTTTTTTTTTTTTTTTAAAGATATGGTCTTACTCTGTAGTCCAGGCTAGGCTTGAATTCACTATATAGCCCAAGCTGTCCTCAAACTTACAGCAGTCCTCCTGCCTCAGCCTGCCCCTCCAATCCCCAGAGTGCTGAAATTACCGGCATGTGGAACCATGATCATCTCATGCGGTGCTGGGCAGTCGAATTCCTGCTAAGCAAGTGCTCTAGCCTCTGTGCTGTCCCTCCAGCCCTTATAATTTATGCTTTTATATTGAGTTATGAAAATTTTTTTGAAACCCAAATATGTGTGACTTCTAACTAAATCTCTAAATACAAATAAATGCCATTCCGAATGGATTCTATAAAAACTACCAAAAAGCTGTCAAAATATATGAACACTCAAAAACACTAAATTTTGTCAGTATGATATTTTAAAAGGTGGAACCTACAATTTTTTCAGGCTTATAATTTGCATGTATTTGGTAGGTTTTTTGATATATAAACAATGCATGTACATTGTAGAAAAACTTCAACCATAAAGCACAAGTAAGTGAAAACCCTTTGAAATCACTATGGATGATCACCACTAGCATGATCATGTACCCGCATCGTGGCTTTTACTTTCCTCCTAGGTTGAGCCACAAGAACTTCAAATACCAAAAATTTTTAGAGCTTTTTCCTTTGCCATTAATTATAGGCTCACAGTATACTGTCAAAAAAGCATACACAGTGGGCTAGGGTACAGGTCAGGGGCAGCTCACGTTTGCCCTACCCAATGATGACACATGATGTGCTCCATCCAGAGCTGTCCCCAGTGCTAACACCTTACATAATTAGAGCACGCTATCAAAACAAAGACACCGACCTGGGTACAATCCACAGAGCTCATTCGGTGTTCATCAGTCATACACGGGCTCACGTGTGCACGTGTACCTCCAGCTTTGTGCAGTCTGACCCCACGTACAGGCTTGAGTAACTATCATAATCCAGTCACCCATACCACCACAGACTCCATCACGTTACCCTTTTTTTTCTTAGCCATACTCATTCTCCTCCAGCACTCATTTGTCCTCTGATACTATATGTTAGTTCACGAGTTACATAAATAGATTCATACAGTATGCATCTTTGGAGACTCCCCACAACACGACTCAGCATCATTCCCTTGGGATTTATCCAAGTTGCTTTGCATATTGAAAACTTGCTTTTTATTGCCTAGGAGAGTTTTAGGTATAGATGCACCACAGCTTGTTCTGCTATTCGTTCATCCACTGAAGTACGTATCGGTGGATTCCAACTTTGGGCTAGCATGAACAGAGTTGCTCTGAACATGTGCACAAGTTCCTACATGAAAAAGTACGTCATTTCTCTGGGACAAGTGCCCAGACTGCAGCTGCTGGGTTGCACGTGAAGTTCGTTTTCAGCCCTCTGGAGCTGCTAAATGACTAGAGGGGTCATTACTTTATGCATGCCCATCGTCAGTATAGGGATGATTGAGATTTCTCACGTCCTTGCCAGAATTTGGTGGAACTCACTTGTTGTAACAGAATCTGTTTTCTCCTCTCTTTTTTTTCCCCTTTGGAATATGTGTATCTATTAGAAACAAATCTCAATTTCCTCTTAAAATTTTTAATAATTACTATTTCTAAAGGCACTCTTAGTTCCACAAAACAGTTTCCTTACCATATTCCCTAGATTACTTTTATTTACATTTGGGCTTAGTAAAATATATTTATTTTAGAAAAAAATTTACTCAGAAACTGAAGATTTGTTCGATGACAACATATGCAAAACTTACTTGATTTTAAAAACACACGTTTTTTGTACTTTTGCCATTAATCATTTATATTTTCCTTCAATCTTAGTTTTTAAATGAAAACAACCATTTTCAAAGTTTTCGCAACTTGCATGTCCCTAACTTAACAAATGAATACAAACTACATCATCAGAAACCTTTAAATAATATTTCCCTGGGATCGGGACTTTTTAAATGATGTATCTGTAAAATATCAATTTCTGTACCCCGTGTTTCCATTTTTATTTTTTAACTAAAGATCCAAAGCAGTGCGATTACTGAGCCATATCCTCAGTCTATCTTTCAGTTTTTTATTTTGAGACAAGTTCTCACTAATTTGCTAAACTGCCCAGTTTGGGCTCTAACTTGTGACCTGCCTGCTTCAGCCTCCCAGAGTGCTAAAATTACAGACCTGTGCCATCAGGCCCCGACTGTATTGTTTTCAGAAGTTCTGTACCCAACCTTTATCAATGATTAGTTCATAGGTTAGGATACAGATCAATGGCAGAGTGCTTGCCTCAAATGCCCACATCCATGAGTCCAAACTCTAGCACCAAGGCAAAAAAATTACTTTCCAAGACAAACAAAATCATTTTGTCACATATTTCAGAATATTTTTCTATATGACAGAATGCTTATTCACACTGAAATTTAGGAGAAAAAAACTATGTTAAAGTTAACAGATCTTTTGTTTATATGTTTTGGTGGCACTGGGGATCAAGCCCTGGACCTGACGAATGCTAGGCACATGTTCCATCATTAAGCTGTATCTCCAGGCTAAATTAATAGATTTTTTTTCTTTGGAGATAGGATCTCACTCTGTAGTCCAGACTGGATCTGAGCACGCTATATAGCCCAGGCTGGCCTTGAACTCATGGCAATCCTCCTGCCTCAGCCTTCTGAGTGCAGGGATTTCAGGCGTGTGCCACATCCACCCAGCTTATGTGGTACTGGGGAACTGAACTAAGTTACTCAGCACTTTCCAGGCAAATACTTTAACTGCTAAACTTTTCCTCCAGCCCCAGTTAATAGATTTTTAAAAAGGGAAGTTAAATGACTTTTTATATAACTTCAACCTTCTCATACAACATACATACATGCACACATACCTATCATACATAAATTTGTCAAATATCAAATGGTACATGTTTTACATGCAATAAAATACTAACCTTACCTAAGATACAGCAGTTGAGGATAATAGCAAGTTTTTGCAGTTGGAATAAATGACTTTTGCATCCTGATGGCAGCAAGGCAGCTTCCCGCTGCACAGCAGGTTCCATGCTCGGGAGGGGCTGCTGGGAGCACTGTTTCCTAAGCTCCGCCACGGGAAGCCCTGCTCTAGCATAGGTTTCCGGACACCTCTTCTATTCCCAGCGGTTACCCTGAAGGAAATGACCACTGTCCTGAGTATTGGCAAAGTACACATGGAAGAAACCGTGCACGGCAGGGTTTGCCAGCCAGGAAGACAGTGTGCCCAACAGTGCCTTATCTTTCATGGGAGGGGCAAGGCAGCTTTGAGGGCAGATAGTTCATGATCCAAGCACACTACTCAACCCTGAGGCTGAGGCCTCAGAACTCTGAGCAGCAAGAGGACACACAGGAGTTGGAAGAAATTACTCAATCCCTTCAAGTCTCACAAGCTCAGATTTTTTTTTTTTTTGTGGCAATGGGAATTGAGCACAGGACTTCACACATGGTCTCATTAAGTTGCACAGGCTACGCTCAAACTTGCAGTCTTCCTGTCTCAGCCTCCCAGACTACTGGGGTTATGGACTGAGCAAGCAGAATATATATGTTTTTTGAAATAGGGTCTTTCTCTTAAGTCCAAGTTGGTCCTGTCCTGAACTCTTCATGTGGTCCAGGCTGGCCTCGAACTCATAGCAATCCTCCTACCTCAGCTTCCTGAGTGCAAGAATTACAACATGTGCCACCATGTCTGGATTATGGGAGATTGGTGAACCGAATCCAGGGTCTGTGCTTGCTAGCGAGTGCTCTGTAATCATTGTGCTATTCCTCTAGCCCAATCAGAATATTTTTACTTACTTTTGACTAGAGCAGAAAAAGGTTATTTCAAGTCTTATTTATTTCTAGTAACATATGAATATCAGTTTAGCATTAATGAATTTGGGACCTTGTGAATTCAAGTGTGACATTTCAAGAAAATTACATTTAAATACTAACAAGAAACCTGAAACCTTAAAGTATTCTTTCATTTGACTTTTTTTTTTTTTTTTTGCTTAAAAAATAATAAAGGGATGGGGTATGATGCAGGTCAGTGGTAAAATACTTAGTCATGGGCAAGGCTCTGGGTTCAATCTTTACCCTTCCACACACCAGCTGGGACTTAGAAGTTCAGATTAATGGCTAAATGAGAAATGTGCTCAACCCGTGTAAAGGCTGTATGAATTATTAACCTGTTAAAAATGCACAGGTTCAAGTTGGAGTAAATAGTAGGGCTTGCTGGATTACAATAAGCTCTGATGGCATTAAGTTCTGGGGCTGGAGGAATGGCACAGCAGTTAAAGTGCTTGCTTAGCAAGCGCAAGGCCCTGAGTTCTGTTCCTCAGCACCACATAAGCCAGGCACGGTGGTGCATGCCTGTAACTCCAGCACTTGGGAGGCTGAGGCAGAGGCAGGACTGCCATGAGTCCAAGGGTAGCCTGCGCTATAAAGTGAGTTCAGGACCTGTGTGGGCTACAAAGTGAGACTATGTCTCCGAAAAAAAAAAAGACTGTACAAGGGATCAACAGCTATCAAATTGAATAACATTAATACAGTGGTTCAACTTCAGGTGAAAACACTATTTTATTGATCCAAGATTTTTTAAAGCAGAAACAATACACAATAATGCAGCTAAAATATCAAGAATACACCACATACATCACAGCACTGGTTCACAGACAGCAGTAATGCACATTACCTGGAAAAAGTTGAGGCAGGGAGACCACAAGTTTGTGGTTGGCCTGGGGAACTTGGTGAGACCTTGCCTGAAAATGAAGATGAAGATGGTCTGGGGACACAGCTGAACAGTAAAGTGCTCCTGGGGTGGGGGGTGGGGGTCCTCCAATACTACCACAGCAAACTTAAGAGTATGTCATACTATCTCATTCTTTCGTGGTTCTCACATGCATACACATGTACATATATAAATGATAAACATATCACATGCATATGTATACATAAAAAATTTTGGCAAGAAAAAATCTCTGAGCTACAAGCTTTGTATTTTCAGTATTCAGACAATAGCCAAATTTCCTACGCCACATCTAATATGTTCCTGAATTTTTCTTATGCTATCATTAGGAATTACTTGGTAGCAAACTGCTCCTCCTACTGATGCTCTGGGTTTGATCCCTAGTAACACATACACACATTCCAAAACCAACAAACAAAAAAGAATTGTTTGGGGAAAAATGAGAAAGGTTTCAATAATTACAGTTCCAAATATTTTTAACACTTCATGAAAGACTCTAGAAAAAAAAAAAAGGATAAACTTACTGTTTGTTTTCAGAAGTGAGAACTGGTTACTGAAGAGTCCAATCAGAGGGGATCAGAGGCGCTGTCCAGTGTGGCTGGTGGCAGCAAATTATTCAGAGGCCTGGAGAATTCAAGAGACTGTTGGGCCCCAGGCCCAGTGCTCTGGCTTAGTGAGCCCATGAGCCAGGGGTGGGAAATCATTTGGTCAGGTTCAGCCAAGGCTTCACCAAGGAGAGGCAGTTTCAGCCATCACATTAGAACTGAGTTAATTAAATACTGACCAAAGATTTTTTTTAAAACCAAAAAAGTAGCAGGCTAATTTTTAAGTTGTTAATTTTGTGTGGCCCATGAATGCTATAAATAACTAAATGATCCTTGGCAAAAAAAAAAAAAAAAAAAAAAAAAAAAAAAAAAAAAAAAAAAAAAAAAAAAAAAAAAAAAAAAAAAAAAAAAAAAAAAAAAAAAAAAAAAAAAAAAAAAAAAAAAAAAAAAAAGCCTCCATCCCTGCCACAACATGTGCATTTCTTACCAATTCCCAGGTCCTGCTGGTACTGCCAGTCCAAGCCCCAGATTGAGAACTACTGCTCAGAGGTGAACCTAGGTGAACACTAGCTGCGTGTCCACTACATTCCATTGTTTACTTGGTACAAATATTTACACAGTAGAGAAAATCACATGTGGAAGCTGGCACAATTCAAGGAAATGACAAAAATGTCATCTCAGCTCTTAAGCATCTATGAAATTATCTAAAAAGGAAAAGCTCCAGGGGTAAGCAGGGTGCATGATCTTAAACAGCACCACCTGATAGCATCCCAACTGAGGCCAGATGTGCCCTACCCCACTCTCTGAATCCAGCAGCAGTCCTTGAGGGACAAACAGGGACCCCTGGGACAGATGTGTACTGGGTCCTGGACTCCAGACCTTGCAAGGGTAGGGCTGGCTCTCATCCTCTTCATTTCCAGAGACAACACAAAGAGGTTTCCAAGCTGTCTCCACCTTGACATTCATACACCATAAAATTACCCTTGCACTTATAAGTAAGAGATTAAAAACTCTGAGAAGTTTAAGAAGACTGCAGGAAAGTAGATCTTGAGACCATAATATTAAGTAAAATAAGGCAGACCCAGAAAGTTAAATAGTACATTATTTTCATCACGTAAGAATTCCAAAATATAAATGAGAGTAAAAGAAAGAAAGGATGGTAAGAAAGATAGAAGCAAATTTTTGAAGATGAGATAGAGTACCAGGGAGAAGAAGAAAGGATAAAGAGTTCAAAAATGATTGACACAATATGTACATGTGGCAATTCCTCCCCAAATATATCAGAAACATAAACTAACAAATATATTTTTTAAAACTGGAGAAAAAGTATACAACTAAGTGAGATGTAAGAGAATATACCAATAACCGGTCCTGGTGGCACAGGCCTGTAATCCCAGCAGTCTGGAAGGCTGAGGCAGGAGGATCATCAATTCTGGCCTAGCCTGAGCAACTTAGTAACTTAGAGAGACCCTGTCTCAAAACTAAAAAATAAAAATGGGCTGTGAATGTAGCTTAATGTGATGGCCCTGGGCTCAATCTCCAGTACCACACATATAAACAGTCAACCAGGTCAAAGTAGATATGCCAAAAGATGCTAACGAGATGCAAAACATGACTCTCAACCCAAAATATACGCTAATATAATCGGAGGCATCACTGAAATGAATTTAAAATTACAAATATTCAGAAATCTACACAAAATTATTACATATCAAAGTCTGATGGAGAAAGTCATACTATTCCAAACTTTCAAAGATCATGGAGTATAGAACACCATGCACAGCCAAAAGGGCTTTTTCTTAATAATTTTGATATCACAACTGGATTTGATTTTTTTTTTTTGAGACAAGGTCTCACTCTGTGGTCCAGGCTGGTCCTGAACTCACTTCGGAGCCCAGGCTGGCCTTGGACTCATGGCAATCCTGAGTGTTGTAATTACAGGTGTGCGCCACTACGCCCAGCTTATGTGGTGCTGGGGAATTGAACTAGGGTACTTAGCACTTGCTAGGCAAGCACTTTAACCGCTGAGCCATTCCTACAGTCCACAACTGGATTTTATTTAAAAAAAATATTTTTAAAAAGGAAACCTAGCACTCCATTAAATGATTTAAACATTATGTAAAATATACATAAAGAAATCACTGAAATGCAATGTCCATAAAAAACTCTTCTCATATGCTAAAACCTACCCAATAGAGAATGTATCAGAAATACTACTGTGAAAACTAGTAAGTCATTTAAAAATTAATTTAGAAGCATGTCAGATGAATTACAGAACTGAAATGAGGATTAAAACTGAAATTAAAAATATGTCAAAATCAATTAAATCTTTAAAATTATCAAGTGAGTGATATTACACACTACTGAAGAAATTAACATGTAGACTTTTATGTAACATAAGCCTAAATACTATTCTTGAATGCTTAAAAAATTCAATAAAAAGGGAAATTCAGGTTAAGGAAAAATAACTGCCCCAAATGGCAGAAGACCAGTATCTCTACTACAGTAAAAAATGAACTGAAGTGCTGGGCAAAAACTAAGACCCCAATAGAATCTTTTCAGTAAGATAAAATGGAGAATTCGCAGCACTTTTATGAGGTGACCTTTATGACCAACTGCATATTGGTCAACATACAAGCAATGTTAGCAGTTAGCACACTAGTAACATCACTGTTAATGATGTTAATGACAAGAGGTATCAAAACTCAAATCTATCCGTTTTTTACCTAGTGGTCTCTCTTGAAGCCACAGCCTACGAACATAATTCAAAGAAGAGCACTTCACACTTAAGGTCATCTCTGTTTTACATTTCATGCCCACTTGATAAAACTTCATGTAGCCATCAATAAATATGGCTTAGATATTTCAAAAACATAAAGTGAAGGAATATGAGCATAAATCCAAGCAACTCATCTGAAAAAGTCCCTGGAAGTGCTCATGAGAACACCATGACACTTCCACTTCCCAGGGGAGCAGTGACAGCTGTTTGCTTTCCAGGGGGTGAGTTTTCTGTAATGCTCTCATGTAGCTTTAGAACTAAAACTTCAAATAATTGTAAGATTGTATGAATTAAATATAATGTAATCATCAAGTCACAATACATATTTTGTTATGTTCAACTAATGCTTTACTATTCTTTTGTGATGTTATAAAATTATAAAAATTCTTTGAATTTTGTCAATGCACATATTCCCTGTTTACATATTTCCCTGCAATATTATCCATGCACTTCATTCACTCAATACTTTTATGAAACACATTCACTACCAACCTGTAATGATTAATATGGACTATCAACCTGACTGTCTTGAGAGATGCCTGGAAGATGAGAAAGCACATTCTGGGTGTGTTTGCCTGGGTCATGAGGGTGTGGCCTTGGAGATGGTACCTGGCCCCGGCCTATCCTCTCAGGCTCTCCTCCAGCTCTCTGCCTCCCAGGTGCCATGCGTTGAGCAGTTTTCCTACCTATGCTCTTTCACCACCTTTCTGCTTTGGAGACAGCTGACCAGGACTAAAGCCTCTGAAACCATGAAACCAAAATAAATGTTCCCATCTTTAGGTTGTGGATGTCAAGTATTTTGTCCCAGCAATACAAAAACTAATACAGCCAGCCTTCCTTACTTCTCTGATGCCCACACCATGTGGGCCTCCTCTCCTGGCGCCACTTTCCTGCCTTCACTAAGCTGTTATCTTTTTACCCAGCATTTTATATTCAGCTAGCTGTTCACCAAGTCCTATGAAAAGTTTTAACAAGACAAGTTCTTTTCATTTTTCAGGGCCAAGATTCAATATTTGAGGTTTAGTGTCTCTCAGAGACAATAGCATTTGAATAGGATCCTGCAGAATCCAGAAGCTTTTAAAGCCCCAGGAATAAAGCTATAGCAAGGAATTGCTTTTAATCTGTTTGGGCAAAGGTTCATGTCCCCAGAGGATCCAGGCTGTATGTCCCTAGAACCAGTTCCTGACTTGGACAGTCCCACTTCCACTTTTAGGACGTTCCTATGCAAAGGGCAGAGAAGCAATGACCTACAGCAATCCAGAAAGCCAAAGTTATGTTTAGGATTTCATATTAGCCTGATGATTCTCAATTTTGAATAATTTCATGCTAGATTTTTCTGGGCTTTCTCACTGGGAAACATTCACAAACATTCAAAACAATCATTTTAAGATGTTGCACTCATACAACCTTGATTTTAAATTAAGGAGCTCAATAACTGAAGTCTAGGACAACGGGTTTCAAGCATTTTCAAGTTTAAGAGTGGATATTTGGCAATGTACTGGAAAAATATGTGACAACATAAACAGAACTTTATACAGCTTTATATAGTCTTGAATTTGATTTCTTATATTTACTCGTCAAACAAAATACTGCATGTATGTGCAATACAAAATATCACATAGGCACAAAGTTCAACATGCCTTTCAGAATCTTGTTACAAATCTCCTCAGCACCAGGTGGAAATACCCTGCCTCTCAAAGGTTCACTGACAGTCAAAGCCTAGCCTGTTTTAAAGCTAATCTTATCTGTTGAAAACCTCTTATTTCTGGAAAATATTTTAGAAATGGGGAATTTTCACTTTCAATTACCGACTACTGAAAGGTTGTGAATGAGGGACTTATGAATAAATCAGTTCTAGGATTGGCTATCTCAGTCTCCTCTCTTTCCACTTTGAGTCCTCACTGAATGCTAAAGGGATGAGGGTGAGAGGTGGATCCTGCACTACCCAGACAGGCTAGTGACACAGCCAGCAGTGATGGCTGGAGATGGCCTTGGAGCAGTCCTGAGTCCACAAGCTGAGGAAGAAGCTGCAGGAACAGGTGCAAGAAGCAGGAGGCTCTCAATGTGGGGTGGCCTGGGTAATATTAATAGTCTCTGTGTTCTCACTTCTTGAAATTTCACCACTTAATCAGACATTCCAGCAAGGATAATACTGTACCTGGGGGCTCTGAGAAAACTATAACACCCAAGTGTAATGTGGATGAGTCTTTCATGGCTTCCTTTCGATTAGCTGTTGTGTAGACCTACGAGGAGAGGGCTGACAGATGCCTCTGGAGAAAGAAACAGTGGAGGGGAACCAAGCAGCTGGGTGGGGGTCCAGCGGGGCTCTTCACTAGCATGAAATGACTGACACCTGGCAGACAGAGGCCAGCCGGCGAGAAAGCTAAGTATGAAATGCCAAAAATACACTATGCCTCATTCTGAATTGCATTCAGAGATTATTCCTCCTATCCTTTTCCTGTTTTCTCCTGGCTTCTCAACTACATGACAGACGGTGAAGACTTTTATAACAGCAGCTAAGAAACTAAATCCTGCTCAGGTAACACCTGCATGAAGCCTCTTTCCCAGCTGCAAATTAATGGCACACAGCCAGTACACTCTGGTTCTCCAAATAAGCCAGCCTGAGTCTGCAACTGCACTCAGCATGATTTGCTCATCCTCCATGCCCCGACTCCAATGACCACTTTCTTGGCAAAACCAAGGAGTCACAAGCTCATGACCTTCCATGCTCACACAACTGGTGCGTCTTCACCGCTGCCACACACTCGCCCTTCATACTTTCCATGGTGCTAAATGCCCTGAGGCAGATGATATATTTTTCAACATGATACCTCTAGTGTCTTTCACAGAACTGGTGCTCAGCAAAAGTCTGATGAATGTACTAGAAGCAACCATAAAACAGGACCGGCAGAGTAAAAGCCAACGCCAGGGATCAGGAACACCAGCCAGAGAAGGAGACTACTTTTGAGAAGGCTTCTTGATCACCAAATTGAAGGAAACTGCCACAGCAGCATAGCTGCTTGAGATGCAGTAATGCAGAAGACAACAAGCAGGCAGCAGCCCTGGAAAGGGCAGCATAGCTGACAGGAAACACCGGTGTGCCCCTATATGGGCTGGCCACAAACAGCATAACCATGAAGGCGAAAGGGGGAGCAGAGGGGTTACCATGGCTTTCAGAGAGAAGCAATGGATGGATAATGTCACACCATCCTCGAAGTCAGCATAGACATGTCCCAAACCATCTGCTCTTATCAAGATTCATTTCAGTACAAAAGTATTCTTATTTATAGACTACGGATATGATACATTAAATACATTAAAAAGAGTTCTTCAAAAGTAATATATCACTACTAAGTGATTAGTAATATGCAGCCTCTGAATTGCTCCCCAAAATTTCATATCCACAGAACGACACTGTAAACATTTTCTTGGGGTTGACAAGAACTGCACCTAGGCACAGAAGGGGTACTGAGAATGCACTTAGCACAGCACAGCACAGCACCTGGAGGAAATGTGTTCCATGAAAGGCTTGTGCAGGCAAGACATCATGACTTCTGTCACCTGTACTCAATTCAAATGACAGCAATTCATAAAGGAGCCTTTCTGAAGTAAGAAAAGTGCACCTTTTTAAGTTGAGTGAACATTTCTAAAATAATACATCATGTTTTGCAAACTGCTGTGTCAATATCCTTTTCATGAACTCTCTGGATGATTTTAAAATATTCCTTAGAATGAAGATTTGCCTGCCAACCCAATACACAAAAGGAAGTTATTTTCTTGGTGTGTACTGAGGCTGTCCACTGTTCTAACACCACGCAGCGACCTCCAGGTGACTGCCGAATGAATGAACTGACAGGTGGCTTTCAGAGGGGGGCAGGAAGACACAGAGTTGGGAAATGCTCAGGAAGAGGGCTAGCCTGCATGAAAACAATCACTACATCACTTAAGTCTTTGTGTAGAGATCCCAAGAAGAAAAGAGAGGGAAACAAATAGCTTCTGTAACTGCTGAAAAATAGCTTGCTTCAAAACCAAGTAAAACAAGTCAAATTCACCTTATGAGATGGGTTGTAAAGAATCAGGAAGCCTGCCCTGATGTATAAATTCTTAAAGTATGCTGGAGTACAAACAAGGTCCAAGATAAAGATACACAATTTTTAGGCATTTTGGTTTTCACTTCATATTATGCAAGATGGTACCATCTATATACCTATTATCTAGTCTACAATCCAGGAAGATGGAACTACACAGTATTCCAAGAGATGGTAAGCAGCAAGCGATTTGATGAGCCTATTAACACAAACTATTTCAGGGCAGCCAATGTCTTTTACCCATCTTTCTCTGCGTACAGAACAACTTCCTTTCAGAATTCAACTGCAGCACAATTCACAAGCAGGCTCTGGGCCACAGGTGACCTTTGCCTTCTCAGTGCACACAGCTTTGCCATTTCCTAAATTTATTTATAAAAATCCATACCGGCCTCTTAAAACAGGCCGACAAGTATGAGAAAACTGCAAAAGCAGGACAGTCACTCTCACCTTGCCCTTCTCCCCAGAAGATCATAAAGTCTACAAGGGATTGTTCTAGAGATTGTTCAGTTCCAGGATCAGCTATCTCCCCAGTAGGTGGTAAAAGCTGTCATGTGAGAGGAGCCCTCCCCATACTTGGAAGAAAGGAGCACCCTTTATCTGAAGACCAGAGGCACTGAGAAGAACCTGAACTTGCAGGCTTTGCTAAGTCCCCCCAGGTGATTACCATTAGATCACACCATCTTGTCCAGTCATGCTTTCCAGTGACTGTCCACTCTTCAATAAGCCATAAAATACCTAAATTCTCATTTCTGTTTTTTTTTTAATTTCTGAAGGCTCAAATGTCACATAAAACTTATGTTAACATAAATGCTTATGCTTTTCTCTTCTCTGTCTTTTGTTACAGGAGGCTCAATAATGAACCTAGAGATAGGCAAGAAAAGCTATTTCCCCTCCCTTTCATGGGGATGCACACAAGTGACACAGTATTTCCCAATTTACCAGACTGTGACTTTTAATGGTCAAAAAGCCCTCTATTTACCAGTAAAGATATTAAGAATCCTAATCCTACAAAGGGATTTCAGTATCATCTATTTTGCATTACTTAAAGCAGGATTTCATTTACCTTTCTCTATAATCTAAATCAAGAGAAACTTGATTCTGTTTAGTACTTTAAAGAGGAACCCATGCTCCTAACTGACAACACCACAAATAAAATGGGAAGTGCTTAGTAAAAATAGTGTATCTTGGTTTTCTGAGTAAGATTCTTCTCCACTAGCATACAGATCCCAATGCTTTCATTACATTTGGAGACAAATTAGATTTATTGTAATCCCCTCAGAACTAGGAATTTGCTTCTATTAATTTACCGAGTCAAGTAAAAGGTCCTTGGGGAAAAATCACAAAAAGACTTCCATAATGCTGAGGACTAGGGGCCAACCTCAGTGGTAGAAGGGTGCTTGTCTAGCGCAGCATGCTCAAGGCCCTAGGTTTCAACCTCAGCACAACAAAAATAATAACAAAAATTTAAAAAAAATCTTCCACATTATCTTTCAGAGCTAAAATACAAGCTCAGAATTTGAAGTAAAGTACTGTAGTCTCTGAAATGTCTCTAACTTTCACTGTGTTTGTAGATTAGAGCTCGTGGGTTATGCCATTTTTATTGTTCTTTTGTATTTACTAGACTTGCTTACAGATATCCAGATACCTTTTTGAATTAACAGAACAGGTGGTGTTACGGTCTGGATCTTGAATGTCCCCCCAAGAGCTGCATGCATTTGGGAGGTGATTCAACCATGGAGGATAACCCATAGATTCTCTAAGCTGTTAAGAGCTGAGGACTGATGGGAAGGGGTAGATCACTGGGGCTTGAACTGGAAGCTCTGTCCTTCCTTGCTATCTTGGCTTCCTGTCTTGCCATGCTGTGAACAACTTTTCTCCAGCTAGGCCTCTGCCATGCTTTTCCACCATTACAGGCCACCCACAATTAGACTGAGACCTCCAGAAATTGTGAGCTAGAATAAACCTTTCCTCCCATAAGTTGTGGGTATTGCATATTGGGTCCCAGCAATGAGAAAGTAACTTAAGACAGGTGGGTCAGTCTTAAACTACTATGATCCTGGACTATGTGTCACTTTTACTTAAGATTCTCCTAGAGACTTAACATTCCATGTGATGGGGTTTAGGCCAAGAATATCCCTGTCCCAAAGCACTTTCCTATATGAATGTAGGCTCCCAGAATAATCAGATGGACATCATCATTGCCTCGGAGTTGGCACCACTTGGCAAAGAACCCAAGTTCACCCTACCTGTGTTGCATTCTTATCTCCTGTTGTGATTATTGGCTTTGCCCTCACCCAAGGGCAAAACCACTGTCTGGTTACATAGGGACTATCTCCTGGAAAAGGAAACTCAACCAGCAGCATCAAGAACAGTATGGAGTGAAAGCATGGAAAGTAGCATAATCATCCTTCTAAAAGTCTCAGCTTAGGAAACCTTACCATGAGGAATTCAAGGCAGGTAATTCTCAAGTGTTCCTGATACTCTCTATTTAAAGAATCCCCCTGGGTGTAAGCTGCCAGTCATGTCTCACGAACTGGTCAACAGTCTCCTAACTGGTCAACAGAATCCCACAGTGGGCCGCTTATTGTGTACTTTCCACATGAAGGCAAGTGATATTTTTCTAAAGAGCAAATTTCATTATATTCCTTCTGCTCGTTAAACCACTTCCTATGTCTGTAGCTGTGGAGGACAGTTTCACACAATATAGATGAGATTCATCACCAGCTGCAATGACTCTACTCCAGCCTTAAGGACCTGCTGCCAACTCTTCAAATGGGGCATAATCCCACCAGCTAGTGCTCTTGGCTCCTACTCAGCTTTCAGATCTAAGCTAAAGTACCATTTTCTCACAGAAGAATTCCATGCCCTCCTTAATTGAGCAGAATCCAATAAAAATCTCATTGCAACTTATGAAGAAAACAAGAAAAAAATCCTAATGGTTCAAGATCAGTTTTTAGATATGGCAACAAAAGCACAATTCATTTTTTAAAATAATAAAATGATTCCATTAAGATAAAAAATTTCCATTTCAAAATACATTGAGAAAGTGAAAAAAAAAACACAAACTCAGAAAACATTGGCAAACCATATATATTATGAAGAACTGGTACCCAAAATAAGACTAATTAAGAAATAGATAAAATATTTCAAGTCAGTGTACCCAAAACATTAAAGTAACTAACACATAAAAAACACGCTCAACATGATTATTAGAAGTCCCAAATCAAAATCTCATGAAATATTACATCTATGGCTATATTAAAAAAAAGATAAACTGAAACTAATATATTGCTGGTGGGAATGTCAAATGGCAATGCCATTCTGGAAAGCAGTTTGATTTCTTCAAAAAATAATTCTTAGAACTCGGCAATTTCTCTCCTAGAAATCTTCCCGAGGGAAATGAAAACATACATAAACATACATCCATACAAAGACCCACACAGAAATGTTTATAGCTGGCACTATCCGTAACACCGCCAAATGTAAAAATAACCCAGATGCCCATCAAATGAGAATGGCTAACATAATGTGCACACCGATATAATGGAACACATTCAGCCACCCAAAGGAATGAAGTTCTGACACAAGCTACATCAGGGGTGAGCCTTAAAAACACGGTACTCACGGACAGAAAGCAGCAAAATACAAACGACTCCATGCAACATGTGACTCCATGCAGATGAGATTCCCAGGAAAGGTCTAGCTGCAGCCAGAAAGTGGGCTATGGCTGGTTGTATTAGGCTGAGGTTGGAAGCTGTGAATGACCAACTGGGCAGGCAGGATCTTTTAAGACTTAAATGACAGAAATATTCTAATACTGGAATGTGGTGACAGCTCAAACTTACTGAAATCACTGAATTATACACTTTAAATGGGTGGGTTTATGGTATTGTACGTCACGCCCCAATGAAACTACGAAAAAGCAGAAGTTAGGATCAAGGATGCTTTGTGCTAGAGTGTCCACCTAACATACCCACGGTCCTAGGTTTGAGCTCTACCACTGAATAAACAAAACAAAAACAAAGTGAAAGAGTAAATACACTTGTATACATACACCTCATTTAAGCAATTGTCTTAGGATTTTTTCTGTCTCTCCTTACCAGACTACCAGCTTCTTTTTTGGGAGTCGAGGGACAAAGTCTTGCTCTGTAGTCCAGGCTGGTCCTGAACGCATGGCAATCCTTCTGCCTCAGCCTTCCAAGTGCTGGGACTACAGGAGGGCACCAATTGTCCAGCTAATTTTTATGTGCTGCTGAGTTATTGAACCCAGGGCCTTGTGCTTGCTAATCAAGTACTTCAATCCCTGAGCTGTGCCCCAGCATCCAGGCTACAGCTTCTTGAAGACAAGATTGTTTGCAACCTTGAATCTTGGGTGCTTCACGAGGAAATAGGACCAAATCTTTATTCAACCAGAAAATAATGAGTTAGCCAGAAATTTGGCTTTTAAAACTTGATTCTTCTTTGAACAACTTTTGTAGCACCAGTAAGTCAATGGTCTGGTTTGTATTCTGATGCTGCAAATAAACACCTGGTCAGAAACATAGAGCTGAATCACCTCCATCATCTCCAGAGAGTTTGCTTTCACTTTCCATAAACTTAACAATTTACAAGCGATTACTTAATTTAAAAACTTCAAAAAAGGACACACATGGTTATTGTGGGGGCTTGTAAAATAATACTCCAAAGTACAGTACTTGAGCCAAATACTCTTAAATATGTTTCTGTGAAGAGCATGGTGGTGCACATATGTAATCCCAGTAGCTGAGAGGCTGCCAGAATTGAGGCCAGCTTGGGCTACCTGATGAGCTCAGAACCAGCCTGGACTAAAGAGTGAGACTCTGTCTCAAATATAAACAAACAGTCAAGCCAGTCAGCCTCTCTGCCTCCTGGCCCACACCTGTCTATCAACCCTCCTGAAGCACAGGGAGGAACTCTGTCTAGAGCCTCCCTATCTGATGAAGGGACCTCCCTCAGGAGACACTAGCCACCAGGGGAGAAACTAAAGGTCTGCAGCACTCCTCTCCTGCCTCGCCCAAAGTCCATCTGCTCTCCAGAGGCTGTTACCTGAACAACTGCCTGCACAGTGTCATAGCCCAGTTTCACCACTCACCTTTCTAGAACCTGCTGCCTTCTCCTCCACAACCCAGAGAAGCTCTTTTCCAGGCTACTGCCCACTCTCCCAGACCATGCAGCACTCTTCGCACATTGCCCGCAGCCTTCCCTTTTCCCTCTCCCCTAGGAGCAGGGCACTTCCACTTTAAAGATTTGGCTCAACTCCAAGTCGTTTACTTTGTGTGACCTCCCTATGTCTGCATGTTAACAAAATTTGAATGTCTTCTCTCCAGTTAGTCTGTCTACTGTCAGTTTAAGACCCAAACTGTCAAAACTTTCGGGGGTAGAAATTTCATTTCACCCATAACTACATTCTTTCTAAATTTCTGTTCAAACATACCGGAGCATAATATCACTCTGGCCAAGAGGTGGATCAAATCAATCATGATTTACTGGCACTGGTCTTTTGAAATAAAGTGAGAACTGAAGTTGGAATGGAGGTAAATAAAAATACCTCTCTTCCAACATGCTCTACCAAAATACACTCCTATGAACACACTTTGTCTACTCAAAGACTTAAAGATTTAGGGCTTAAAACATTTTTCTGTCAAAAAATCAAAACAGTCTATTCAGTAATGTATACTTTCTTGGGCTGATTCATGTTTTCATTTGATGTATTACTTTAGTTGAACAGACTATTAATGGAAACATCCCTTCCTTTTAAATCACTTCATATACTGAATATTAAGAAAGAGTTCTGAAACAGTTTTATGATCTAACAGGAAACAGAGATATACAAGAAAAAATAGTTTCAGATTTCTGCCCCTATGCCTCAGAAAAACAGACATGCTAACCGCAAAAATTTCAAACAAATTACAACAGCAATCCATTTTATCTCTGCTTTAAATGTAAACTCATGTTTCACACTTTTTCTCTGCTTTTGCAAATGTCATAATGTTACCTTGGCTGGAAAATGCTTGCTTATAATCTTCTTTCTAGCCTATTAATACATCCTCAACTATCAGAAGACTCAATATAAAAAATCCTATCAGTTAATCTGAAATGTTAAAATGCAGGTATTTAAAATCAGTTTTACATTTTTACATATTGTAAAAGAAGGTGATAACAAAAGATTTCTAAGGTGGAAAGAAGTATCAAAGATACCACCGCAGTACCTGATCTTGCAACCGTTGCTACTGCTTGCCTCTTGGACGAGGACAAAGCTGACCTTACCTACATTTCACATGTAACATGTAAAAACAACTTGATAGAGTAGATGCAGCACAACTGGAATTTCCATGTGTCACAGATCTAGCTTTTGAAGAATTATACCAGAAATAGTTCTGTTCACTAGCTTGACCTTCCTGCCCAAAGAACAAAAGGAGGATACAAAGGGGGAGTCAGAAAATGTGTTGTTGTTTTGTCAGCTGATGTAAGAACAATGCCCTAGTTTTGCACCTGCACCCTTTTCCTCTCTGGGCATGAGCACAGAAAACTCCATTGATTAAGTCAGGGCACTCACAGGCAGATAAAGTATTAAATTATTTCCTCTCCCCAGACTCTTAAGACATGACAATTGTTTACACAGTAAATATTTTCCAAAGTCACTACTCTGTTACTTCTGAGAATACTTATAAATAAGTCAATCATGAAGCTTTTTCACTTATGGGGGTAAGATTTTCACTTACAGAGGATAAAATCTTATGACAAATAATATCAAAACTGTTCAAAGGCAGTCTGTTAACCCAATATTAAATATGAAAACATTAGGTATTACAGAAATACAACATATGACTTAATGTTTATTTCAATCACTAATCTAATGAACCTAACATTACAGTATTTTTCTATTTTAATTATAATAATTGTATTATTTTAGGAATAATAATATGGCATTGTGGTTATGTTAGGCTACAAAGGTTATAGATTACAGATTAGATGGCTATAAAGTCTTATTTTTTTTTTTTTTTGAGTTAAACACTGACACATTTACAATGGAGATGCTATGACCTGGAATTTGCTCTACAATAATGAGGGAGGGTACAGCCTGGGGAACAGATGCCACTGTACTTGCCATGTGTGGACTGTGGAAGTTACAGCTGATGACACACAGAGGTCAACTACACTAATCATTTTTGTACATATTTAAAATATTTTATCACGGAAGAATAAGGCATTATTAACAGACTACTTGATTAAGTAAAAAATTTCACCTAGTCACGATTCAGATTTACTCAAAAAGTGTCAATCTAAATTAAACGACTGAGAAAATATATTACCTGCCACATTAAACTTCACACAAACCTCCTTGAGTCTCTAAATCACTCATCCATGAAGAACTCTTCCCCTACTTTCTGTTCCTCTTCCTTCATTCTTTTAGTTTCACTATAACTACTCGGTGGCTTCAATAACCTGCAGGAGTCTTATTCAAGACAGATGCACGGAACTGCAAAGACCAGTGTGGGTAGGTAAGGATGCCCACTGGACAGGACTGTCACAATGACTTCCTCCCCCCAACACTGTTGCACTGTAGACTTCTTGGGAGAGAGGTTATGTACTTGGTCTGATGCATCTTTCTTTATATCCTGGACTTATATGCACTAACAACAAAATAAACATTTGAGAGAATAAATCATAAATCTCAGAATTAGCAGCTCATCCTAAATAAGTACTTGAAGATTTTTCATACTACAATTTTAAGATATTTTCCCCAAAAGCATTTTAACCTTAATAAATTGCTTCTGAAACCAAGTTTGAGCCCTGAAGGTATACTTATGATAGAGAGCCAATTAATACTTACATATAATTACTTTAACTTGCAAAGCTTCACCACTGTTTTCACTAAATAGCCTATAGCCAATCAAAAATAGAGAGTCAGTCTCATCAAAAACAATTATTGATTAGCATGAATTCATAAGTAGGAAGTCCTTAACCTTTATCCAATATATATGACTAGCAGTTATTAATTCATTTATTCTCAAAAAATCTCACGAGGTAGTGCTAGGACTCTATCGATGTCCAAGCTATGTCCACTTGAACTTCAGACTAAGTGCACTGGGGAGCAGGAATGGCAGAAAGGGCTTGCCCTGAACACCCTGGACCGGATCTACCCAGGAGGAGCACAGCGGTCTTTATTCCTCTAACTGAAATGTCACTGACAAGGAAGATTAAATGCAAACTACAGAGGAGGCAGCTGAAAGTCACAGTCCAGATGAACTTGTCCAGGCCTTTGTCTGTTTCTGGGCTCATTCATTTCTTGTAGAAGTCATTTATTGCCACTCTGAAAATGCCTATTATCTCCCACTTCCCTTTCCTTTAAGAAAAGGGTATTGAAGCCTCAGCCATCTGGCTCTTTGAGTTTCGTATTTTGTGTGACTTCTGTGCAAATAAATTAGGTGCTTCAAGCACTCCTACCCCCCAGTAATCTGTCAGTTTGTTTCAGTAGAATCAATCATCAAGCTTTCGGAGGGAAAGACTGGTCTTCCTTATAGTTGGTATTGCTACTGCTCCCATTTTACAGATAGCAAACAGACTCAACGGTTGTCCAGAAACATACAGCTGTAAGCGATGCAGCCAGCTGGTGCGCTTAACCCACTATTATCAGATCAGTGACTGCAGCCGATTGCCACCCCACAGTTACCATATATAAGGCACTTACCTGTTTCCTGGGAGGCTTAGCCCTGACTTTTCTGTTTTTCCTGTTTCCTTCCATCTTACAGGACAAAGAAACCAAATAAAGGTAAACAGGTCACTTAACCTTTTTTCCTTGTCCCTGTAGGAATAGTAGTTGGGGCCTGTACATGCACTTCTATGTAAATACAAAGGAGCATTATAAGCACTTTCTGCCCATTAGCTGGTTAATCCTTACAGCAATTCAAGAATGCAAATTCTATTATATTCATTTTACAAGAAAGGGAGCTGAAGAGACTTGAGAGATTAGACAACATACAATTCAGACTCCTGATCTAGCTGTAGATTCCATGCTTAATCACCTATTGCAGTGCTTAGACCACAGACACCTTCCCCCCACCACACACACAGGGAAGCCTGGGATGTGTGGTTTAAGTATAAGCTTCGTGTATCCCTAAGAGCAAAAATTCTTGTTTTCACCAACACTGTTTTTTTTTGTATCCTGTAATCTAGTTATTAATATCAAAATTAGAAAATGACAATGATCAACATTAATTTACTAAGGTAGACGTAGTTTTTATCTTTATTTCCATCTAGAAATACTTGACACATGGTATATTAACATACTAGGAAAAAATGAAAGCAAAAGTCTTTTTAAACTCAAGAATGTGATTCATCACAATCAGTAACATGGAGGGCCAGTCAACTGTAATAGGCATCAGTTAAGTGACTATACAGAGTCATCTGGTGATGCGGTTTGGATCTGGAGTGTCCCCCAAAAGCCTGATGTGTTTGGATATTGCGGAATAGCTATGGAACCATGTGTTGTTAAGAGGCAGAGTCTGATCAGGAGGGGCAGAATATTGGGGCTTGACGTGGAAGGATGTGTGCTAGCTCCATCCTTCTTGCTCATTTGACTTCCAGTCTGCCATGTTATAAACAGCTTTTCTCCTGCTCTACCATGTACCTCCATCATTGCTGGCTGCCCATGAATGAACTGGGACCTACTGAAATCTTCTGAAACTGTGAGCCTACAATAAATCTTTCCTCCCTTAAATTGTGGACGCTGAGTATTCTGTCCTAGCAACAAAAAGGTAACTGAAATGCCTGGAAAATTCCTAAAGATGAAAAACACTATAGTTATTCTATACTGTTGCATGTAGAAGCACTTGCAACTATCACAAATTCTCAGCACTACTTAAAAAAAGCAAAAGTAAGTCTCTGTTCCTATTGTTAAAGGCCTTTAATGAAATCACAATAAATCCAGACTGTTAATACTTAAGGTACAGAGATCTGTTGTCTCTGGAGATGCACTTATCTCCAGAACCTGAGCACACACACAAATCTGAATGTATCATGACAAACGAACAGCTACAAGAAGATACAGGAACCTTGTCATCACCTCTCTGTCCTCTCTCCCTGCACTGTCACAGACTGAGGGTCCACTGTGTGCCAGGTGTGCCACTGCTCCTGAGGAGGAACTACCTCCTTCTTCACATTACAGCCCATCCATGGGGAGGGTAGCCGAGAAGAGCACACAGAGAGCTTCCTGAAGGAGTGGCTGAGGGGAAAGCAGGCTCTTCTAGACAGAGATAGGTGCAACAGAGAGGGAAAAAAGGCTGGTCACTCCCGGATGCCGGTGTTGAGGTGCAGGAATAATGCCCCAAAGCACAGCTCTTTGAGGTGCTGAGAGTGCTGTGGAGTAAAGGAGCAACCTCAGAACCCAAGTGGCTCTGACCTCCTCTTGCCCCTTACCTCCCACCAAGCACAGGGAGGCCATCCTCTGAAGTCCCCTTATCTGATGGAGGGAAAGTCAAAGGAGCATTTCCCAAAGGAGTGCAACTGTCATGAGTCCCAGACCAATCTTTGTCTCATCAAACCAGGAAGGTAAATTTGCAGGGAGGAAGGGCAGAGCTGAGAACTGAGGGAAACCGACCCAGGCCATTGTTCATTCTTTGGTCCATTCCCCTAAAAATTCTCTCCTCCTTCTTTAAGAGTGCCTAGTCTCCCCCGGCTTCTCTCTCCCCTGTGAACAATGCATATAAGCTTCTTAATCTCTCTGGGTGTTTGGCTACTCGCTTTCCTGATACTGTGGTGCACATATAAATTATAAACTTGTGTGTCTTTTCTCCTGTTAACCTGTTTACTGTCTATTTCACCAGACTCAACTGCTCAGAGGGCAGAGAGCAAGTTCCATTTGTCTACACCCTGTCAAGGTTCTGAGCTCTGAAGGCAAAGACTCAGAATGTATCACCTGCCTAATTTTGAATGCTTCATATACAATCATTTCAGTCCACTACAACCCCTGTTTTCATGAAAAGTGAGAAGTGAATCTATAGTCACAATCTCCAATGCTTGCAGAAAGAACCCACCTCTGGCACCCAGAGCAAAGCACTTCCCTGGCAAGCTGTTCCACCCAAATGTGAAATACCCACTTGTGGGTAGGAGGACATCTAACCACTCAAAAGAAGAGCTTCTTTGGAGTTACTCAGACATAACCAAAGGAAAAAAAAATCTACTTATCATCTTTACTTAAGACCCTCTGATATTTCTCTACCAAAACAGAATGTCACAGTTTCCTAATATTTAATACAGCCCAGAAACAAGAGTGAGAGGGTTCTGATCACAAGGTGAGGATTCATATTGATAAATGTTTTTCATTGTGGAGTGACAGGTCCTCATTTTTCTGAATAGGAAACTAAAAGAGATTGTATAAGCACAAACACAACCTTCTGCTCTATGTTCTCTGAATACAAAGCACAATATTGCCATGTTAGCCCAAATCTCTTATTTCTCTTATTACAAAAAACAGTAGTAATATCTTCACTCTTTCTACACAAACCAATTTAGCATGTAAAGGTACGTCTTGCTGTGAGTTTTGTGAAAACTTTATAAATTTCCTTGGCTATTCTGGTGTTAAAAAAATACAAAAGTATACAGTAATATAAAACTGCTTAAAATAAGTCTAAGAAATTATTTGCTGTTTATAATACAGTACAACACAAAATCCTCTGAAGGTAGTTACTGGTGTGCAGACATGGCAATCTGAGAAAAGACAGAACCATCAGGGAAAACAAAAAGTAAGAAAATCAAATAATTCATTCCCTAAACTGTTGCCACTATTATCCAAAACAACTTGTAAGGCAAGAGGCCACAGAACTTCTCTTTAGTTCTCTGGTTGTATTTCTGGTTGTAACTGCCATTTTGTCATTTCGTCCCATAAAGGCAAAAATAATAGACCTGGCCATGAAAATGTCATACTAAGAATTACCTCCTTGGAAAGGAAGAGATTGCTAATGTGACAGTGTACTAAAAATCCAACATTAGGTATACTTTTGTAACTTTTTAACTTTCTGTAACTAAGCTGTGAAGTAAGTGATATAACTCAAACTGCCAATATTTTAAAGTGACTCCATTTTGTGGTGATTATACTACTCAGGTCCAGTGTTTGCTGTGTGAATTACAGTTTACTGTGTAAGTTAAAATTTGTATGTCAGTTTGCTGTGAGTTCATCTTGTGAGGCCCACCTGCCTCACCTTCAAGCCTTGCTGTGCATTTATCAGGATGGCCTGGAATCTTGTGATAAGGGCAGAGGCTTAATCTCTACCCGCTCCTTCGCCTCCAGGGCAGCCTGCCGAGAGTCATGTATTTCATGAGAATCACATATTTTGCAAGAGTCATGCCGGGTTATGGTTGGTCACTATATATGATATATGTAATGATGTAAAATCCTCTATATAATCTTTGTGTAAAACTTGCTTGGGGCTGCTCTCTGAAGACTCGCCCAGAGTCCAAGAGACAGGCCACCTGCCATCTTGGCCATTAAATAAAGATCCTTACTTTACCTTAACTGATGTATGGTGGGCTTTTAAATTGTTATTCGGTGGTCTCTTAATTCTGACCTACAACAGCTAACAAGATGACAAGAGCTGGTGGCTAACATAGCTATCCTGACCCCTTCCTAAATCTCTCAATTGCTATGATTATTATTCATACACTAGTGGTATACAATCTTTACAGGAAACCACAGGAAGGTAAATTTAAGCATCATAACCCAAATCTCAGGCTCTCTATATATTTCTTTCTGAACTTTATTATAGGGACATAAGAAAAAAAAAAAAAACCACTTCAAAAACCTACCCAGTTCAATTTAATCTTGAACCCAGCCAATGACACTTTAAAGCTTTCACGAGAAAACAACCTTTTGGCAGCCCTTCCTCTTCAGCAAGCCTTCTTGTGGTGATGCCTCCTGCTTTTAAAGGAGCACGGAAGAGCACTGAAATCCCAGGGAAGTTCCTTAAGATAGCAATCAGGGAGTGAAAACTAGCAGTTTGAGAAGGGAGCAGCCGAAGATATGCCCCAGGAGTGCAGGCCTGAGCTCGAGGTTTCATAGTGACCTGAGGACACCATGAAGAGGCCTCAAAAAAGAGGCTACCTTCAGTTGTGTAGGGGAAGGCACCGTGCAAACAGGAACTGACTCTAACCTATCAATTTTCTGTCAACATACAATGAGAGAACTATGTGAAAATATTCCATAAGTCTAGAAAATTTATATATGGCAAAAATTTAAACAATCATTTCATGCTGTACTAGAAATAAATTCTAGATTAGAATTAAAGTAATGAGTAAAAAGCTAGAATGAAAACTGGAAGAAATTGTAAGTTAATATTTATTTCATATTATTAGGGAAGAAGTTTCTATGCATGAAAGAAATGATATCATTTAAAGATTCATTTGAATACAAAAACATTTAGTTTGTGTGCAATCAAAAGGCAAACAAAGAACAACAAACCCTCAACTCAGATCTCTAAGTACTTTAAAACCCCGAAGTAATCGGAAGTGCAAACAGTTCACAACAACAAAAGGCAAGTGTACCTCCTTTTACCTCATCATTTAAAGCAGACAATAATCAAACTTCATTTCTGCTAACATTTTATGAAGACAAAAAATACATTCTCAAGTGAGGATACATGAAAGTCACGTACTAATGAAAAGGTGAACTGGCATAATCTTTCTAAAATGTTACTGGCCAATATACACAAAGAACTATAAAAAACGAATCACCCTTAGGCCCTAATGTACTGTGAACCTAAGAAAATACATATTTACAGAGATGATTATAGTCTAAATTATAATTAGCATAAATTTGGCAACTACCTCAATTTCCAATAATAGCAAACTAATATTTTTCAAGAATGTGCTGACAATGTGGGATGTCAATTCTTTCCTTATGTGAAAAAAAGGGAATTGTACATGTGCTACCTCAGATTTGGATGTCTACACATACGTTATATTTTTGTATAAATTTCAAAATGTTTGCCATTATTTCTGACCGGCGACACCATTTGTTTTTCCCTTGGGAAGTATTTTTCTCCCTTACTGTGTACCATAGGGATAAATGTACTGCTTTTTACAACCATTTAAAAAATAAAAATTTGGAACACTTCAATTTTTAAAAGAAAATTAGCTGAAAAAGTGACCCAAAAGCTCTCTAACTGCATTTCTGGAAGACTGTGCATTTCCAAACAGCATTTTTGTAAGAGGTGCTAAAAACCTCAAGTGAGTCCAGGTATGGTCCAGGCACAGCGCCTCTCTGACCAGCGCTTATGGACAGGAAAGACTGAGGGAGCTGAACTGACTGGGAGGGTGGTGGGCAGTGAGGACTGTCCAACCTGGCTGAGCACCCTCTGGAATAACTCAAAGATGATTCTACACAGCAGAGAATGCTGGATTAGAAAACTTAAAATGTTTTTCTAAGATATGATGCCAAAAGTAGAAAAAGGGTACACTGAGATTCTTTTAGAAATATTATTCAAAAATCACTATCCAAACTAAAGACTATTTTAGGAACAAATACTTCATGATAGACTAGGACACAGCATTGAGAGGGGATCTGGAGACCCTCACAGTCTTTCTTCCAGTCCTGCTTTGCAGTCACTGCACATCCCACATTCAGAGAAACCCTTCTAACGCTCTGGAGCATAAATCAGCTTGCTTGCCCTTGTGCTCCCTCTGAAACATTTTTGTCTTTAAAATAGTCAAGTGTAATTCAAGGAGAGTCACACAGAAAGACCAGTAAGTAGTTAAGATACAGTAAAAATTAAATCCCAATAAGCTACTTACAAGTTAACAAAATTTGTAAGTATAAATTCAGCTGGTATACTAAGAGAATGGGAGAAAGAAACTAGAAATAAACACAAATACACAAAGAAAAGTGAACACTGAGGAAACAACATTTGTCTAATTTGATTATTTTAAGCATTTCCCAGGAAGCACTGTGACAAAATGAGAAAAGCACAGGTTTTGAGGAGAGTCATTTGCGTGCTCTGAACCCTTGCACAAATGCTTACTGGGCTGGGTGCGTTGCTTAGCTCTCTAGTGGCAGTTTTCTCATCAAATAAGGTTGTTGTGATACTGAGATTACAGGGTCTAGCTATGACATGCAAAGCATAGCGAGCACATTTTAAATGCTCAATAAATTGACTTCTTTAATTTATTATTTTATTTCTGATGTTGGGAGTTGAATCTATGGGCTCTCACAGGCTAAGTACATGCTCTGCCACTAAGCTACACCTCCAGCCCCTATACTTTGAATAAAAATAGCAATATTAAACTCATACAACTACAGTGATATGACTGATACTGTGTGCTACATTTATCTTACCAAATGGCAAGCTGAAAGGCTTTTAACGTTCTTTTTTTGGAGGTGCTAGGGGTGCACCATTGGCCTCAACCATGCTAGGAAGGTTCTCTACCACTGAGCTAGAATATTTTTAAATCACATTGTTGAAACTACTGTGAAAACTCTCATTATAAATATTTTTACTTTCCAATTAAAAATAAACTTAAGTAGAACTGATTAATCATCTTCACACATTAAGTTTCTGACTGTCCAATCTTAATCTATAATTATACTACTCTATAAGTTTTCAAAATTCGAATAGAGGTTTGAAATTGAATAGTATATTAGTGAGTATGATAAATTTCTGTTGTCTTACACAAATACTTTAAATAATCATTGGGACTGGAGTGTGGCTCGGTGGTAGAGTACTTGTCTAGCATGTACAAAGCCCTGGGTTCAATCCCTAGCACTGCTAAATCAGTCCACCTCAAGAAAAATAGCAGAGTGAATAAACAGCTTAGTACTGTTTCAGTGTTTATTTCCTTTATCTTACATTACATGCTGATTCCTCAAATATAATTAAATTAATCTCACATCACATACTTTTATCTAGGCAAGGGCTTCTCAATTCAGTTGGCCACCTGACTTCTCCATTGTCTTGACTGACTATAAAAACCCGTCTTTTTTTCTTTTTTCTTTCTTTATTTATTTTTGGTCAGGATCTTACACATTACTCAGGCTGGTCTCTAACTTGTGACCTATAGGTTCTTTCCTGGCATAAACCTCCAAAAAGTTAAGAGAAAACTCATGAAGCCTCGTAAGAATTTAACAGATAAAACCTCATTCTGAGCTTGACCGGTAAATTTTTCACAAAATTCTTTCATTTTGTGGTATTGGAATTTAGTTTTGGGAGAGGCATAATTTTTACTGTCAAGTTTATACCATATTCCAGCAAAAAGGTAATGAAAGAGAAATGTTCCACTTACTCAGGACACCCAACATATACAATGTACAACAAAAAGATTATCTTGACCCTTTCCTAAACCCCTCCATTGCTATGATTATTATTCATACACTAGTTGTATATAATCTTTATAGGAAATCACAGGAAGGTAAATTTAAGCATCACAACCCAAATCTCAGGCTCCATTCTTACATAGCTTAATTCTTAAACAGCTGTCAGAGTCACAGTTCCTCTTCAACATAAAACATCACCTCAGGATCTAGGTCATGCCACAGTATGACAATGTTACATCTATGACAGAACTAAGTAGGCCTGAAAAACTGTCTCAGAGCCAAAACCGAAAGCATATAAATAAATATTTCATACTTTAGGACAGAAACAGATATTTCTTTTAACTACTATTACATAAATATAAGCCAGCCTTTGAAAAACAAGCCAAGCACTGTGGTGTAACATGTGATCCCAGCACTGTGGTAGTGTGAAGCAGGAAGGCTGCCAGTTCAAACCAAGCCTGAGAAACTCAGCAATTTAGTAGGACACTGTCTCAAATAAAAATAACGAAAAATCAAGGCTGGGGACATAGCTCGTGGTGAAGATTCAGGGTTCAATCCACAGCATCATCACAAACAAACAAAACCATGTATTTACATATTAAAAAGTGATGAAAGGAAGACTCTTAAAAAACTTGCCAGTATTCACTAAAAAGTTTTCACAGTAATTTTAAAATATTAAAAATTTACATGAAGTTATACATATACTAAAATCTTGTAATTTCTATGTTAAGATCCTAGAACTAAAAGAAAATCTATCATTTGTCATATATTCCCTGTATTTCAAAAATAAGCATAAAAGTTCTCCCTCCAATCTTTAGTTTTTTCCCTGCTCACTTAAAAAGCAACAAACATGAATGTGTTTCATTCTAGCAATGCTCCAGGAGTGGGGCTTAGGCTACAGCTCAGGGTCAGGCAAGCACTTGCTTAACATAGCACAGATCCTGAGTTTTCTCTCTAGCAGTGGGGGGAAGAAGGGCTTTGCTAGGCCACAGAAGATGGTCAAAAGAAATTATTCCCATCATTAACAAATGGGATCTTGTCAAATTAAAAAGTTTCTGCACAGCAAAGGAAACTATCAACATTGTAAAAAGAGAACCAACAGACTGGGAAAAAATATTCACTACCAATATCTCAAATGAGAAGTTCATAACTAGAATATACAGGGAGCTGAAGAAAAGTTAAGCCGACCAAAATACAGGATCCTATTGAAATGTGGGCAAATGAAATGAAGAGGCAGTTCACTCAGGAAGAAGTACAAAAGGCCAATAGATACATGAAAAGATGTTCAGCACCTCTAGCCATAAGAGAGATGCAAATCAAAACAACGCTAAGATACCATCTCACTCCAGAGAGAGTGGCCTATATCAACAAGTCAAATAGTAATCAGTGCTGGCAAGGCTGTGGGGAGAAAAGAACCCTCCTGCACTGCTGGTGGGAATGTAAATTTGTACAACTACTCTGGAAAGCAGTATGGAGATCTCTCAAAAGACTGGAAATAAATATCCCCTTCGATCCAGTGACACCCCTCCCAGGAATATATCCAAAGGAGGCCAAAACAACACACACCAGAGATATATGTATACCCATGTTCTTAGCAGCACAACTAACAATAGCCAAAATGTGGAAGTCACCAAAATATCCATCAACAGACCGGTGGCTACACAGACTGTGGTATTTGCACACAACGGACTACTATGCATCAATAAAGTCCAACAGTGTCCATTTGCAGGCAAATGAAAGAAGCTTGAGAACATCATGCTTAGTGAAGTCAGAAGCACAAGGTGAAGCATCAAATGGTCTCTCTGATATGAGAGTCCCAGATCAGAACTATCATGAACTTATAGCAAAAAACAAAGTGAAATAGGGGGGTAGGGTGGGGGAGAAGGGAGGGAGGGAGGATGGGGGGAGGGACAGAAAGAGTGGGAAAGCCCTTGTGTCCTTGGCAGGATGCGCATGTGCACAAAATGCTCAACTCCATCGTAAACCTTAAATTTTGCACATATATATATATATATATATATATATATATATATATATATATGTATCAATAAAATGGGGGAAAAACAAACATGAAAGAGGAGATGGATCAGAAACCTGGGTAATGAAGGCTATGGGGTAAGTAGTGATTCTGGGTTTGAAATGTGTCCAATGTCAAAGACGCATGAGAGGAAAGAAAAATTTTGAAGTGTTATCTGAGTTAATAAATTGAGCTGGATCTTAGGTCCTTCCACAAACTAATTCCTAAGCTTTATCATGAAAAAAAAATTCTCATGCAAGACCCATGTGCTTCTGCCTTAAAAGAAATAAAAAGGAGGTTTTGTGACTATCGAGAAAAAAGAAAAGATGGGCATGAGAAGTAACTGACATCTTTGATGTACTTTAATCTGTAAACTCAAAAACAGAGTATGACAGACAAGAGACATGTACTTTACTTTCTTTCCACTGAAAGTTACTGGTCTTCTCCTTGGCAATGCATGTCACACCATACCATAACATATGCTACCTAAAGGTCCAACAGGGAGTTCTTAAGAATGCAATAGCAATTAAAAATTATTCCTCAGTTATCTCCATGAATAGAATACATTGCTCAAAAATAACAAAAAATAACCCCGACAAATTTAAGCTATAATTGCAGCACATTTCTTAATGTCCTTGGCTATACCACACAGATGTCATTAAAACCACGTCCTCTGGACAACAGGTGACAGAGTGCATTGAAGTTCTGTAAAATTTTGAAAGGAACTACCTTTTAGCCTGAATGAAGCATTATGACATTTTCAAAACCCATTTGAAAACAGCCATTTTAGATGAACCATATCTTAGCACAAAAAGAATTTTAACTTGTCACTGTCACGGGATACCATTCACATATTTAACTGTATTAACAACTTCTTGGAAATGAACATAACAGCAACAAGCAATGCTGTATTAAGTTTTATGGAGCTGCACCAAAAGAAATGGACCCAGAAATCTCAACAGAGGGCATTACTTTCCTGATGTATTTATCTTTCCATGAAAAGGCTATTTCATTAAAATGTCTGGTTAATTTCAACCAATGAATAGGAAGACACATGTCATAAATATAAAAGTCCTAGGTTTCCACATAACATATTTTACTTGTTTTAGACATTAATTTAGTGACTGTTATTTATCCGAAATATAAAAAAATTACTAAGGTTCCATTAAAATGTACTGCTTGTAGGATTTAGTTAGGTTGAAACTTAATTTCTGCTTTCTAATAAAATATCATCAGCACCATGCAAGTCACAGCAATGTACCTAAAGCAGAAAGTAACAATTTTAAAGAAAAGCAGCTAAGTAAAAACATAAAGTTCCACCTACAGGGATTCCTCTGACTATTTCCGGCGAGTCCTGGAGATGACATGGATGTGGGAACTGAGCAAGTGAACAGCAGCAGAGCTAGTCCAGAAAAATCTCCAGTTACCAGGCAGCTCCCCTCACGTGCATCTTCTGGGACAGAGAACAAAGGAAGGAAGGCTGGAGCCACAAGCAGGCTTTTCCAAAGAAATTGTATTAAGCCTGTTAGTTGTCTGCTGATGGCTTGAGCAGAAATCCATCGGAATGTACTGCCTCTATATAAACAGAAAGGGAGCTCTCTGGGGCTCCTGTGTGCAAAGATGTATGCACTGATCTGGGGCCATACCAAACGCTGCCCAAAATGAGGGGGGTATGGCTGAAAAATGTACCAAAACCTTCTGAATGTGCCATCTAGGCACAAAGAAGCATCAGTAACATATTAAAACACAGAAGAAATCTGGCTGCCTGAAAACAGTAACATAAAAATTAAGGATATAGTTCATTTAATAACATATAAGGCATCTTTAAATTTCCCCCATCTCATTTTAAATGTAGCTTTAGCCTAAAGGTTCCTTCAAATTCAGCAACACTAACCAGTGGCTTAGAACGTGCTATATATTTTAATAAATATTTTAAATCATCACAATTCCAACCATTAAAACAGTTATCAATATAGTCTGTTCCTGATTCAAACTGTTTGCTCTAAATCCTGCCCCCTCTGGTAATGTCTATGAACACCTCTCTAGTATCTACCTCTACCGCTCCAGAGCCTGTTTCCCTTTCTTATATACTCGCTTCTCTAAAATTAAAAAAATTGCTCCCTTCAATATAACCTTCATTTTCACTTCTTTCTTTTCTTTTCTTTTCTTTTCTTTTTCTTTTTAACTTCTCCCCCCCCCCCCCCCCCCCCACCCAGCATTGGAACACAAGGCTTTGCAATGAGTTGCATCTGCAGCCCTTTTTTTATTGTTTGAGACAGGGTCTTGCTGAGTTACCCAGGCTTGGCTCAAACTTGTGCTCCTCCTATCTCAGCCTTCCAAAATGCTACAATTACAGGCCTGCACAACTGAACCTCGTTTAGTATGTTACCTTTTTAAAGCACTGTCTACTTCCTCATTTATTCACGGATTTTTAAAAAAGTACGAATGCACCATACATTGGTACCACTGGGTCACAATGGTAAAGGAGGCAAAACATACCAGTCATCCTCATCATCTGCTATCTGGTTTGTACCTTTAGGCCCACATTTACACCCCACCCCCCACCCCCGTGCTGAGATTGTCCCTATAAGATCATCACTCAGGCTGGGCATGGTGGCAGAGGCATGTAATTGCAGTACTCTAGAAGGCTGAGGTAGAATGATAACTAGTTCAAGCCTCGCCCGGGAAACTTAGCAAGACCCGTCTCAGAATCAAAACTAAAAAAAAAAAAAGAAAAAAAAAAGAAAAAAAAAGAAAGAAAGAAAAAAAAAGGGCTGAGAATGCAGTGTAGTGCGAAGGTCCTAGACTCAATCCCAGTATAATCAACTGATCAATCAATCAACTAATCACCAGTTAGCATTCAACTGCCATGTTCAATGACTTCCCTGGACTATATTTCACTTTGCCCTCTCTGCAATATGTACTGCTTCTAGGCACACCCTTGAGATGTTCTGTAACTTTTAGTGCCATCATACTGTTCTCCTACCTTTGAGAAAAATGGAAGAAGATATAAATAGGGAACATTCTATGTTCATGGATTGGAAGACTCAGTATAGAAAAGATGGAAATTCCCCCAAAATTAAACAATAGTTGCAACTTTTTCTAAATCTTTATCAAAAACCTAGAGTTATTTTTCTATTTTAAAATGGAAATTACCAAAATGATCTTAAATTTTATACGGAAATGCAAAGGACCTAACACAGCCAAAATGATTTTGAAAAAGAACCAAGTTGGAGGATTTGGAGGATTTAGACTTTGTAATTTCAAAACTTGCTATGAAGTGACAGTGATCAAGGCAGTGTGGTATTGGCAGTAGTACTAGTATTTTGTTAGTCCAACAAAATTAACAGCTCCAAAATAAGCTCACTTATGGACACTGGTCTCCCATAAAGATGCCCGAGCAATTCAATTAGGCAAAAAATATGCTTTTTCTGGATACCAACATGTAAAAATAAATAAATAACCTTATAGTCTCACTTCATAAACAAAAAGTAACTAAAAAAGAACACAGACCCAAATATAAGGGATAACAAGTGTTGTTACGAAGAGGGGGAAAAATACAGCCCTCTCAGCCTGCTGATGGGAAGGTAAATCAGTGCAGCCATTTTGGAAACAGTCTTACTTAGTTCATGTTTTTTTGTTTTTTTTTTTAAATCACATGGTCCAGAAATTGCAATCTTAGCTACATACTCAAGAGAAACGAAAACATATGCCTACATAAAATCTTGCGCAAAAAAAGTCTATAGAAGCATTATTCACAGTAACTAACACCTGGGAATAATTCAGATGTCCAGCAACTAATAAAGTCTAGTATGTTCATAGGAAATAAAATATTAATTCAGCAATAAAAAGGAACAGTTCTTTTTTAGTCTCCCTACTCAGTTTCTAGAACCCGTGTCTCTCTCCACTGTACCTTTGCCTTAATTTAAATCTTTTTAACGGCTTTCCAAATAACATTTCTCTCCCTTTTTCCCCATTTTTGAGACTGGATCTTGTTGTTGCCCAGGCTGGTTATGAACACATGGATTCAACTGATCCTCCTACCTCAACCTTCTAAGTAGCCGGGATTACAGGTCTGCACTGTCATATCAGATTCAATTCCTCTTACTGCACACTGACCCTTCTCTAGTCTATCTTCTGTATGACCTCAAACACTCTAAAAGCCAATCTGATTCTTCTCTACTGAAACTTTCTGGGCTCTCCAACTCTCTCCCATCTCAGCCACAAAGGGAGACTTCCTTTTGCTCATGCACCCCATCCATGAAGAGCAAAAGTTTTTAACATGTACCCTCAAATATAAATATTCACATATATAAATCCCTGTATTAAACTGACATTTAAAAGCATGACATAAAAAGAGACAAATAGAGATTCTACATTTCTTCTCTCTTCCTACTGTCTTGCATACTCATATCTCTCTGTGAGACCCACCCATTCAATGGGAAAGTCCAAACTCCTGTGCATGACATCCAAGGATGTGTATCATCTGTTCTCTGCCTACATGTCCAACTTCATCCCTTACCACTTCACCCCACACACCATATGCGTTAGTCATGACAAATCATCTGTGGTTACTTCACTCAACAAGAATTAAATTGTACCTTGAATTCTTGAAATGAAATAAATACCTCTGCATCTCTGTAACTGTTCTTTCCTCTTTCTGGAAGGTCTTTGTTATTCTTCTCAGCCCCACAGTACTCTTCACTTAGATCAAGCATCCTTCCTCTCTCATTGTAATTACTCTCACCTTAAAGGGCTTATTTCTATCATCCCTAGATTATACTCAAATTAATCTTTCTATCCTATAATGTCTGCCACAGTCCTATAGCTCCTCGAGGACAAAGGAAAGATATGCCAACCAACTTGACTCATTTAAATATTACCAAATGGTAGTGAAATAGTTTTGCTTATATATTATGCAAATTCCTGAACTGAACCAACAAGAACTACCCAAGTTTAATATCCATTACTATCAATTTAACAAAATTTACCCAAGTTTAATATCCATTACCATCATTTTTTTTGGTAACATGCTAAGGGCTGCCAAACCAGAAACATGTACAAGCCACACACTACACACTAGTCCTCTACACTAGTGAGATGCCTAACAGACTCTTCAATTTGATGACTTCTTTGTTCTCTCATATTTAACTGTCATCATCAATGGGAATTACTGCACCCAGAAAAGCTAAAACTGAAATTCCTTTTTGGACCACCAGACCCAACGTGACTACTAAGAATAGTCTTCTCTTTTCTGGTGGACCCCACACACTTTGGTGCCTGCTCATTTGCTGGTGTCGGGCCAGACCTCTCCTATTCAGCCTAAGCATTATGGCCATTCACCCATTAGCCCCTCATGTTCTCATTGGGACCCATGCCCTTCTGGGCTACCTCATAGGTGCTTCTCATTTTAATTTAGTGTTAACCAAGACATATTTGGGTTTTATTTCTACCTCTGATCCTAGCCCTGAAAATGCAGACCACCTTTCCATAGGTGGATTCCCCAAAATTATTTTTTTCCCTGTTTTAACAGCCATCCCCCTTTTTCACAAGATCTGTGGAAAAGCGGTATCCCTGGATTCTCTCCAAAGATGACTTATTTGAATGCATTTATTTCCATTTTATTTAATATCTTAATTCCTTTAACATCTTCAGCATCTCATTCTCCTCTGACCTTGACCCTGATTCTATCTAAAGTTGTCCTTCCATGTCTTTCCATTCAGGAAAGAACCGTTAGTTCATGCCACCTTTTTTCCTTAACTCCTCCCTTCTTATTTACAACGTGTATTCTCCATTTATAAACAGCCCTTTCAGGCCACTTATTACGTATTCATTGTGAAGTCTACAAGGATCTTTCCATTCTGCTCAACTTCTCTGCAAGATTTCTGCCACTTATAACTATTTCCTCTCTTTTAATCTTTCCCTCTGTGCTTTTCTGTCCCTAAGCTGCTGTGGGATTCTTCCTGTTCCCATGATCACTCTGGTATAATACCACAACAGGGTGGTCTTAGCTGCCTGTTTCCACATACTTTTCTGATGATCACATTCAACTGTGATAAGAAAAACCCCTAAATCTTGACATACTTTCAAAAACTTGTTACATATCTAACACAATAATGCAACTTTACATTATACAGTTAAGTTAACATGAACATTTTAAATGATATAATTGGACTCCCTCTTTGGTCATTTAATTTTTCAAAAGGCAGTTAACATAGGAATCCATTAAAACACACATATAAATAGTTTAAAGTATAACCATAGTTTTGTTCATAAGTTCTTGTCAGGTCTGATGGCTCATGCCTGTAATCCTAGCACTCTAGGAGGCTGAGGCAAAAGGATCCTAAATTCAAGCCCAGGCTGGGCCATAACAACTTAGGAGACCTGTCTCAAAATAAAATTTAAAAAGGGCTGAGGATGTAGATCAGCACAAGAGCCCTAGGCTCTATCCTTAGTACCAAAAGAAAAAAATTTTTTCTTGAGTATGGGTTGATTTAAAATTCTAGTATAAATCAACCACACAGCATTGAATAAAATTTTTAATCTATTTTTTTTAACCAAAGCTGAAATTTAGGATTTGTGAAACAACTATACAGACTTTCAGGATTTTTATTATTTTTTCCAAAATCTGTTTTACTTAACTATACATTTTGTAGGAAAATTTTAAAGGTCTTTACTTAGTATGTTTTCCAAAGTAGTCAACTTCAACTTATTATAGTTCATATCTAATATTAAAATGCATGCTACAATAATCACTAGTAATGATGCTGTAACCAACACCACTCACTGGATGAGCCTTCAACTCAATCAGTAGGCACGGAAGTTTAGAAGTATGTTTCACAGACAGAATGACAAATGATGGCTAATTTGGCAAGGTTCTTAAATGAAAGTAAAAGAGCAAATGCATCCATTAAACCTCTTTTAAATCAGGAATCTGAAGGAGGCAAACATAACCCAACTCCAGCTCTCCTTACCTCTGGTATAAAATTTCTAGACTCATACTTTAAAAATCTTAAGAGATTTTTAAAAATTTATACCTGAAGTGGTAATCTATTTTTAAAAAATAAAGAGGAAAAGTATTCCTAATTCCTTCATAAAAGATACTTCTACTCAGGCCAATATCTCATTTTTTAAAGGACTGTGAAAAACATTTATAATAAAGTGATTTCTTCTCCAATAAAAACATAAAATTAGGACTTTTAACAAATTCTATTCCTTTTTCTATTATCTAATGTTAAAGACTGGAGCTGGATTGTCTCCCAAAAGCCTCACCTATTTGGATGCTGTGAATTATCTATGGATTTCATATGTTCTCAGGAGGCAAGGACTGGTCCAGTGGGGTGGATTACTGAGGGTGTGATGGACTACTGAGAGTGAGGCCTGGAAGGATATACTCTTGCCCCACATTCTTCCCAGCTCCTGTCCTTCCTCCTGGGACACCACAAGCTGTTGTTCTCTACTAGACCTTTCTACCATTGCTGGCCACACATGAGTGGACAGATGCCCTGAAACTGCGAGCTAAAATAACCTTTCCTCCACTAATCTGTAGGTGTTAGGTGTTATGTCCCTGAAACAAAAAAATAAATTAGGCATCTAAATTGACTAACACTAAAGTTTAAAAGAATGTGAGCAACACAGAAAACCTTCCTACTACTAACATTAAAACAATAGCAGCAACAACTAGTTTTAATAATACTGAGGAGCTATGCCTTGGGTAGCAGAGGTGAAAGGCAAAGTTAATCTGCCTCAGTGAAATATAGTAAAGAGAAACCAGAACTCCATGGATGATACTTACTCACATTACTAATGTTGAACATTTCTAACTGTGTTATGGTCCCCACTGGATAGTTTTTCCCAAGTTCAGAAAAGGGCTTCTAAATACCAGTACATATTAAATAAAGCAATGGGGAAAAGTAATGTCTTCCAAACTAAAAAAGGAAACAAAGGAGACATTAATAAAAACTGTGTCTCAAAAATGAAAATGAGGCCAAGTGTTGTAGCACAGTGCAAAGGCCCCATACTGCAAAAAATGTTATGGTATGCTTGAACTTTTAAATCTCTTCTCTAATAATACTCTACTGACTATTAAACTTGTGGTTTTCATCTTAAAGGTCACTTGTACTTTGAAATATTAGCAAAGCCAGGTTTTCTGTTTTTTTGTTTTTTGTTTTTTTTTTTTTCCTTTCAACACAAGGTCTTGTCATGTTGCCTAGCCTGGTATGAACTGTTGGCTCAAGTGATCCTCCTGCCTAAGCTTCCAAGTACCTGAGATTACAGGCATGTGCCACTACACTGCTGTTAAGAGAGAACAACTTTTAATGAACAACTGATTCTAAATATCTGATATGACTCAACACTCAATTTAAGTTTTGCTCAAATCCAAGAGCTTAAATTGGTTGGGAGGTGAACCTCATGCACTATTAAATATTGTACATCATTAGGAACTTATGTATAAACAAGATATTTCAGCCTAAATTGAATTCTTCCATCAAGTAATATGCAATACTATCTAACCTTGTGCAAATTGCTGGTCTCTTTTTCTGTGAATATCATCATACTAAAAAAAGAATGCCTCAGCACTGAGATGAAAGTAAAGCTGACATTTTACATAATGTGTGTCCCTGGCTGTCTTTTAATATTAACCTGATTGTTTTTTTCCATCTCTCGATGTTATATAAGATATTAAACTAGTCAACCACAAGAAAGAACCAGAGGAATAAGAACATTTTATAAGGATTTTAAGTCTTATTTTAAACTACTGATGAAAAATAATGTCCATGAGTAGTAATTCACAGAATGAATAAAAGCAATGATAGCCATAATAAAACATCACATGGTTGTTTAACACAATCTTCAACAAGAGGGTCATGAGGGTCATGAACTCAATCCTTCACTACAGTGGCGGTGGGTCACAATGAAATCTAGCCAAAACAAGTCTATTCAATTACAGCCACCACAGAAATAAGCCTTTAGACCCCTCACCTGGAAAATTAGTCATTTTTTTCTACAATATCCAAACATATCAGATACATGGACAATTCAACTAGAAAGAATATACTAAAAAAATCTTTAATCATTCAATAAATCTAAAGGTCAATGCTAGCTTGTATGAAATATATGAACATGAAGCAAATCAGAAGTGATTTATTTAGTAAGTACGGTCAAGTCTTCCTGGTTCTTAGAATGAACCTGAGAACAATGCTTTCTACTATTTGTTGATGAAAAACTGCAAAACGGTCAACTAGAAGAGTCATAAGCTGCTGGAAAGCTTGTGGTTTTCCTTACTTTTCATTAGTTTTTCTCCAATACTAACAAAGATCAGAATAACAAAGAATTATTCTCCAGTGGTTCTCTTTCAAAAGCTCCTTAAAACTAGAAAATCAAAATATATTTAAATTTTACAATATATTTAATCAGCTTCTCCAACTTAACAGATGAAGAAACTGAGCCTGAAAAAGTAAAAGAGGCCTCAAAGTCACAAAATAGTGTCAGATCAGGATGAGAACTGTAAACTTCTTAGAAGACCTCTGGTAACCAACATATCCCCAGCAGGGACACACACTGATTTATTGTTATATTTTTAGCTTTAGTTTTTGAGACAAGGTCTTATTCTGCAGTCCAGGCTGGTCCTGAACTCATGATGTAGGCCTCAAATTCATGGTGATCCTCTTGACTCAGCCTTCTGAGTGCTGGGATTACAGGCATGAGCCACCATACCCAGTTTAGATGGTGCTGGGGAACGGAGCCCATGGCCTTGTGCTCTAAATTGAGCTACGTCTGCAGCCCCCCCATACAATTTTATCACTATCGCCTTGCAGTGGGCCCAGACTTTGCATAAAACAATCTGAAACCTTCTCAAACTGATTTTTGGCAAAGTCAAAATCAGCACCAATGTCTTCCTAACACACTACTTAACAAAGGTCATTAACAAAAACTCACTTGGCACATGTGTTATAAAGAGAATTAACAAAATCACCTTTGATTACATAAAACCTACAAAAACAGTATTAAGCAAACTTCTACCTTTTTGATGTAAATTGTTTTAAAGAGGAATTTTCATCAAGAGAGAACATCTGACATCAATTAACTCTCAACTTATTTAGCATGAAGAATTTAACTCAAAATTACCTTTGAAGGCTTCAAGCTCCTTCCTGTAGGAAAAAAGAAAAGGAAAAACATGTAAATTTAAAATAATCTATTCCCTGTGGAAACTACTTTTAGAGGACAAAAGTTTATGTATTTTAAGTGGCTATGGGGGTAATTCTGTGCACTTACGTATCAGTCACACCTTGCTGAAATTACCGATATAACTAGCCTAAGGCAATTATCCTCATTTATTTCTATGACCTATAAAGGACTCAATTCTATCAAATTTCAAATTATTGAAACACTAAAACATTATAAAAAAGAGAATACTTTAATACCAGCAATGAATTATTTTATATACAAAAATAAATTTATAAAAGCACTTAAAGCAATTCTTCCACTGACAAATGCTAAATCATTGATATTAAAATTACCCATACTAGGCACAGTTATTTCCTCCCTTTCAACAGTAGAGGAGGAAAGAAGCATGTATCAAAGGACTAAGGCCCATAGCTCATCCTGCCACAAAGGACCATGCTTCCGGGAATCTTGTTATTTTTTTCAGTGTCAATTAAAGATGCTGAAATAAGAATTTCCTGGAGAAATATAAAGCAGAGGAAAACAAATGACTGATCATAAACATTTTGTGACAAGCCACAGCAAGTTCTTTTCAGGTTTTCTCTTACAATTTTGTAATTATTCAGTATTTTTTTCAGTATCAGAACTACTAAAAAGCAATTTCGAGTTTTTAAAGTAAGGCTTGCTTAATCAAAAATGTGAGGTAATTATATCTTTTATTTGTATCACTTGCAGTTTAGGTTTTATATTTATTAAAGGCAGGGCCTTGGCTCTGAAGTCCTGGCTGGCCCTGAACTATGTAGCCCAGGCTGAACTCAAACTCAGCAATTCCCTGACTCAGCCTCCCGAGTGCTGGGATTACAGGTGTGTACCATCATGCCTGGCTTATGGGATGCTAGGGAATCAAACTTATGGCTTTGTGCTTGCTAGACAAGCGCTCTAACTGCTGTTCTGTTCCTCCAGGTCACATTAGTATTCCATACCCCTAATTACAATATCCCTCAAATTCCAAAATAGTTGACTACAGTTAACAGCTGGTAGGAGGACTGGCAAGCTGTTCACTAAAAGGCCAAGAACATAATGTTCTTGCACCAACTAAAGTTCTTAAGTCAGATGGTCACTTTACTCCTCTTTTTCTAAAAATATCTACTTTTTAAAAAATAATTCTCCAGCACCAGAGTTCATAAACTACAAAAGAGAATATGCAACCTTAATTTTTCAAACAACTGTGCATTTGTTTTCTTTCAGCGAAAAGCTTCACGCTGAAAAGCTCAGTCAGGCACAAGGATGCTTAAAATCTACTCTATGCTCCAATCATTGGATGAAGGCCAAAATCATCGTCAGAGAATTCTGAAAAGACCTTTAATTCTCCTCTTAATGATGTTCTCAGGGTAGCAATTCCTTAAAGACTCTGATGGCAATATTCTAATGAGTAATGTTTTTCTTTGATTACAGAAGGCTATCCAACCTGCAGCCAGCTGTTCTTTGGTTTGTTTTGCACCTCTCCCCCTTTTGAGACAGGGTCTTGCTCTATAGTCCAGAATTCACTACGTAGCCCAGTCTAACCCTGAACTCATGGCAGTCCTGCCTCAGTCTACCAAGCTCTGGGATTACAGGCATGCACCACTATGCTTAGTAACCCTGCTTTTTTTTTTTGGTGAAGAGGAACTGTCTTGGTCACATATAGAATGTCTGATATAGTTAAGCATACAAATCACATATAAAGTATTTGATATAGTTATGTACATACCTAAGCACTGAAGTGTCTTTTTAAAATTTTTTCACAATAAAAAAAGAGGTAAAAAGCCAGGCTGCAGGCGGGACATGCCTGAAATAGAGGCTTTTGACAGCTTTTGATTTGCTTCTTTTAGAGAGCTGGCTTTAAGCAAAATTTCTAAAAAGGGCAGTTCAGAAGAATAATCACACACATACTAATTTTGTTCATCCCCCATCCAAAGATGACTCCAGTGTGTGTGAAGCTAAGAAGTAATTGCTGGATGGAAGAGGAGGGCGTTGTTCCCCTCTTGGCATGCTGGTGCTCCCTCCAACTTTGCACTGTTTCACCTGTAAGACCAGCCCGGCCTACTGGTCTATTTGCGTGTTAGGACCCATCACTCCATAACTGCTCACGAAATTTCCAAAAAATTTCCTTTTAGAGAGTGAGCAAGTCATTCTTGCACTCAATTCCTAAGAAACAAATAGTGGTGACAGATAACTCACAGAAGTAAAGATCAGTATCCTGGAAGTGAGGAAGGGATCACATGAAGCAGCAGTACCAACAGCACTTAGAAGGCAGTCTGTGCCATTAGGCAGCTTAACATGCATCTTGAAAGCAGAAGATGCAAGAGAGGGAAAGGTAGCTACGGGAGCACAGACAGAAGCAAATGGGAAGGCACGGAGGCCAAAAAGGGCAGGTCAGATTCAGGTGACACTTGCGAGCAGAAAGGATACATCCTCAAGCAAATACATCTGACCAGCAGGCTGGATGAAGTCAAAGCAATGCCCATTAAAATAAAGTCTGGTCTACAAGACTTAGTTTTCTTTCTAGCAGGAGAATGACATGAGAAAAACTGTGCTGCAGAAAGAATATTCATCTGTGATGGACAGATGTATCAGCAAGAGAGAGAATAAAATCAAGGAGCACTGGGAGACTGTGGGTGGTGTGAAAGTCACCCAATGCCTGGTGAGAGCAGCGTGGGTGCCAATGGCTATGAAAAGGAGGTCTCCCATTCGAAACTGCCAGGTAAGACTCAACAGCCCACAACACAGGATTCAACAGAGGTACACAAAAGAAGGAGATGAGCCCATTAAGCATGGGGGCTTTCATCTGTACCACAAGGAGGAAGTGAACTGATTAACAGAAGATCCAGAAGGGAAGCCATTTGGAGGGCAGTGCTTGCGTTCAGCTGGGGACACTTGCTGAAACACACTGGAATGCAGGAAGCCTAAGTCTGCGGATGCTGCAGACAGGACTCCCATCTTCTTCAGCCCACTCAAAAATTTAGCTCCTAAAGATTCCTACTCCTTTGTTAAACGAAAGGTATGGGAGGCCACTGTTTCAGACTGAGCTACTGGCACAATTCCTCCCAAGACCAGACTAAACCAGAATGGAGTTACTCACATTAAGTGCCACATAATTAAAATAAAATTTTAAGGATGAAGACAGATCCTCGAGCAGATCAATTTTTCCTGAGAACATGATATTCCATATCTATATCTATATCACAATCTATAATTGTGATTTGGCTTAAGTGTGTCCCCAAAGGTCTGTGTGTTAGAAGTATGGTTGCCAGTGTGGAGATGTCAGGTGGAACTGGGACTTTTAAGGTAAGAGGTAGAGCCTAAATGGAGAGCACTGGGAACACCACCCTTGGAAATGGTTAAGTTTTCATAGGAACCCAGCAAGTTTCCATCAATATGTGTTGTTATAAAAAAGCAGAACCGCCCTGTTTCAGTTCTCTTCCTGGTTTCCTGCCTCCTCACATGACCTCTTAATGCATATGCTCCCTTTATTACGTATCATTTCCCCCATAAGACCCTCACCAGAGCCATGCAGAAGCCAGAGCCATGTTCTTGTGCCCCTAGAACTAACTATAAGCTACTGAAACCTCTTTTATCTATTACGCAGCCTCAAGTACTTTGTTATAGCAAAGAGACACCGACTAATAACCAGTATACCTAGTCAGCATTAGGAAGCCCCCTCTCCTTTACTCTTTCAAACGAAATAACCTGAAGTTAACTGCTAGGCCTGAAGATGCTGAAGCTTAAAGCCTCAACTGAGCGCAGATGTTCTGGGTCATAGGAGGAGCCCTCAGAAATAGATTAATGCCATTCTGCAGGAGTATTCACAGGACAACTGCCCGTAGTGTTCTCTGTGCATGCACACACTTGCACTTTTACATCATTACAAAGCAGCAGGATGCCCTCACCAAAAACCATCAGAAGCAGTCAAACGATCACAGACTTGCAGCCTTCAGAACTATAAGCTAAGTATATACTTACCTATAAATGATCTTGTCGCAGGTACTCTGTTACAGTAATGAAAAATGGACTAAAATATTAACCAGTCAGCATTTTTCTTATTCTGATGGTTTCTGGTGAGGGCCAGAATGAGGATATATATTCTTGTCTCTGGTTCTTTCACCTATTGCTTCCTATGGTCATGCCCTGAACAGTTTTCCTCTGATGAGACCCTCTACCATGCCCTTCTGCTACTGTCAACTGTGAACGGACTGAGACCTCTGAACTATGAGCTTAAAATAAACCCTTCTTTAAGTTGTAGGTATCAGGTATTATGTTTCAGTGAAAAGAAAGTAACTCAGACATGGGCCACACCCAAGACTGACACTGGGGCAAGGACTACTGCAAAGCCCAGTAAAATTCAAGCAGACTCTGCAGAGCCTCTTCCTAAATCACCTCCATATCCATCAAAGCCTAGGTAAATTAAAGTTTCATGCCAATAAAGAAGACTTAACTGTTTAAGAGATCAACTACTCTATGTCCCAGCCAAAGTGATACCCTAACTTTACCTGTTCAAAAACCTAGGATAGTGATTTGTTCAGGATCTCATAGTCACTAACAGTATGGTTATTTCTGGTTTGCTAGTGATTCCAAACCCTAATACTCTTGTTATAGGTTCCTTCAGATTTCAAACGGTTTACAGTGGTAAATCTATTTTAAGTCTTTGTCTTAGGTACTTATTTGCTGCTGAGACACAATACCCAATGCTCACAATTTAAGGACCAAAGCACTATCCAGTTTCCTAGAAGCTAGACTCTCCTGCAATATGTGAATAATCTCTTTTCTTATTATTCACCAAAAATCAGGCATCTGTGGGATAGGAGAGAAGTGAAATTAGGTCTTCCAAAACAAACTGCAGATCGAATATCCCTTATCTAAATGCTTGAGACTGAGAATGTTCCACATCTTAGATTTTGAAATATTTTCATAGGACTTCACTGTTGAGCATCCTTACTTGAAATGCTCCAAAATCCATAAATTTTGATTGCAAACTAGACCAAGTTTCTGTGATTATGGCATTAGGTAATGATGCTAATCTGCACACACTGAATGTACAACATGTCAATTCTGAGTTTACTCAACATTCATTCTTCTGCCAGAAGATTATCCTTTTACCAAATCCTTTTGCTTTCCTTTCAAATCTGATATTCTGTTAGCATTCTCAATCTTGCTACTCTGTGTCTTATATCTGATCGAAGTATACCAGGTAATCATAAAGCAGTAATCCTTGAATTAGTCTTCCTCATCTTGATCTGTGGGACTTCCTTTTCAAATCTTGATTTGATCCTTTGTATGGATGGATCTTAAGAGGTCAGGTGGGAAATTTCTGCACTGGATATAGTCTCTGCACTGGATATTAACTCATTAAAAATGATAAATTATGCCAGGTGTGTTGACGTACATCTGTAATTCTAGTATCTAGGAGGCTGAGGCAGGAGGATCTTGAGTTCTAGGCCATTCTGGGCTATGTAACAAGTTCAAGGTCAGCTTGGACTACAGAATGATACTCTGTCTCAAACAAAAATGGCTGTTTTCAAATGGGTTTTGAAAATGTCATAATGCTTCATTCAGGCTAAAAGGTAGTTCCTTTCAAAATTTTACAGAACTTCAATGCACTCTGTCACCAGTTGTCAGCTTGGACTACAGAATGATACTCTGTCTCAAACAAAGAAACAAGTAACAAACAAAGGCAAACTATCCCTCTTCAAGTTCACTCTGTGGGCAGAACTTTATGCTCTTGCCTAGGACCACATTTTATTGAAAAAAATCAGTCTGTCCACATTTATACTGACAATTCCCATGTCTTTGGGGTGGTTCGTGATTCCGAAATGTTTTGGACTGCTTTGGGAGCAAAAAGAATTCCTCAACTCTGCAGGCTTATCAACAACAAAAGACCCCTAAGTTTTTTCCCCCTATTTTATTGACATGTATAAGTGCAAGATTTAAGGTTTACATTGATCTTGAGCATTTTGTGCAGGTACACAACTTGTCAAGGTAACTAGGCCTTCCCTGCTCTCCTTTCAACCCTCCCCCTACCCAACACCCCATTCTCCCCAGCCCCACACCCCTGGGTCCCTCTTTTTTCACTTTAAGTTCCATGAGATAATTGTGATCTGGGTTTCTCATATCAGAGACCATTTGATTATTTCACTTTCTGCTTCTGACTCACTACAAAGTATGATGGTCGCAAGTTTCCTCTATTTGCCTACAAAAGCTTTTGGACTTTAGAGATGCACAGTATTCCATTGTGAAAAGACCCATAAGTTGATGAGCTCTCTGCTGCTGCACCGGTGCATAAAGAGACTGCTATTCTTACTGGGCTGAATATGAGGAAAAGGTTCAGGCTGGCTTTCAAATCAAAAAACTGTAGGTATGACAGCTCAAGATGGCTTACCTCATAGATCTTCTCTAAAAGGTTTTAAAAAGTTAATTATTTTAACTAGCATGTGGTAATAAAAACTATAAATAAGAGCTTGTTGTCAAGCTCAGCGGTTGAGTGCTTGTCTAGCATGTATGAGGCCCCTGGATTCTATTACTAGCACAATGATGTAAAAGCAGAATTTGGCCCTTTTTTTGCTAAAACAAGGATTTCTTTTAGTACTTAACTGATTTGGTTTTAATAAAAAACAGTGAATGGTTTTTCTTTACCTTTTAAGCAATTAGCCTGGGAAACTAAGAATTTGTAGTTTTGTGAGTGTGCATGTGTGTGTGTCTATGTGTTTGACTTTGAGACATAGTCTCATTATGTTGCCCAGGCTCGGCTTAAACATGCAATCCTCTTGCCTCAGCTTCCCAGGATGCTGAGAAAATAGAGTTGGGCTACCAGGCCTGGCAGGATTTGTATTTCAACAACACAGTTTCTTATGTTTTGTGCTGTCTTTCATTAGGACTTTGATTACTTAAGAAAAGTAAAGTTGATAACTAGATAACTTCCTGGGTTTGATGTCTGAAGCCCTTTAATTACCAATCTGATTAAATAAACGACTATTTCCAGAGACTTGTATTTTGCTCAAGTGTTTGTTGTTTTGGTGCAGGGGATAGAACCACAGGTATGGTGCATTCTAGGTAAGTGCTCTATTGCTGACCTACATTCCCAGCCCTGATTAAGTGTTCACAACCTTTTGACATACTTCCAAAACTCAAAAATTTCCTCCTTTTCCTCCTTGCAGTGGACTGAACTCAGGGTCTCGTGTATGCTATGTGTATACTTCACCAGTGAGCTACATCCTCAGCTCCTCAAATGCTAAATTAAATCTTTCTGACCTCACATTAACATTGGTATTTTTCCAGCTGGGCCTTTGGAAAGCTCAAAGAACATCTTTTCACTTGTAAAAGGGAGCTACTAAACTAATTAGACTTATCTGGTATGCTAAATGATATGAGAAGCATTGTCAAATAACAAGTGATGCTATATCTTTTTTTAGCTATACTTTATCTTAGTTATATTATTGAATGTTCCAAAAATTATAAGATTCCTCATACTAGAAATCTAATATGGTGTCAATCTTATTTTGGATTATTATGTTAATATCATATACCATAGAAATAATAAATTTTGCCGGTCAATTCCTGGGTATAATGAACTCTCATCATTAACCACAGTCATTCTTAGCCTTTGTCATCCATAGGTATTTAATGTTTTGATTTTCTTTTTGGCAGTGCTAGAGATTAAACCTAGGGCCTTCTGAACTCTAGGCAAGTGGTGACTCTATGAGCTATATTGCTAGCCTTTATTTTGATTCTTCTCTAAAAGCATCTGAAATAAGCTATAGCCCAAAATGTCTGCTTCAAGGAGATTCTTAGAAAAGAGTCTAATAAGTACACTTGAATATAGGTCTATTTTGCCTTGTCTTTCCTTTTTTTCTTTTGAGACGGGGTCTGTGTTGTACTGGTTATCCTTGAAATCCCAGGCTCAAGGGATCCTCACATGTCAGCCTCTCCAGTGGTCCTGGGACTATAGTATCTAACTTTTGAACAAGTATGTCACATCTGGCTTTTGAGTGGAATTTAACGACAACTTTAAGATTATACTGTTGGACAGGATAAAAAAGCACCCACAAAGTAAATGAAGAAACTTGGTATTATCATGAAGCCTCAAATCAAGATCAAGAAGAGTGACAACAGGAGTAGCCCACATTTCGGGGTCCCCCTTCTGGCTAGCAGAAGCTCTACAGGGGCAATCCAATTTCTGGGTCCCCCCTGTGACTAGCAAAAGCTTTATCCTATCTTTCTTTCCTCTTCTGTAAGTTTCCCATTAAAGCCTTCTCATCACAACCTGTCTCCCATCTTCACGACTTATTCTTCAAGCCTGTGGAGACATGAACTTGGTGCAGAGGCTTGTTGGAATTGGGAACTGACACTGCAACCTCTAACATACTGAAATAAATACACAAGAAGATAGCGGCCGAGTAACAGAGCTGCACAATGTCTCTTCATGGACCCACTTAAAAAGTTTATAATTTTGTTCAATGTAGGTAGGAAAGGGAGGAACACCACAACAACTGAAAGGAGGCTGGGGTAAAATTAGAAATCCTGAAGGAACATCAGAAGCAGAAGAAAAAAGCAGCAGTCTAGGAATCTGCCCCAAGCTGGCTGCAAATGGCTAGGAGCCACAGATGGAGGAAAGCCCTCATGGAACCCTGAATATCTGACCGAGCTAGCAGAGAAAGTAGTGTCCCAACAAATGAAAGGAGGCCACGGGATGGTCAGAAATCTTGAAGATGTATCAGAAATGGAGAAAGGAGAAAAACAGCAGCCAACTGAGTGCAGCCCTGAGCTGCCAGCATCCACACACCACAGATGAAGGAAAGCCTAGATAGAGTTCAGAACCTCAGATTGAGGTAAGCTGATCTGGGAGAAGTGGGAATTTATAACAGCTGGAAGCCCCAGCCTCCAAAAAACAAATCTGCAGGCAGTGCATACTACAAACGCAATGTGATCTCCCCCTACATAAGGCCTCCTGGAGCCCAGATAAGCAGCAGTGCTTGGCAGCGATAACAGGCAATGACATAAGCAGAAGCCATTAAAAAAAAAGAACCCAAGACTAAACTGATTAGAGTAAAAGAAAGCTCATAAGAGCAGAACACCAGGACTTTTCTGGGGGGGTTACTCTTAAACAGTGCCTAGGAAGAACCTGGCAGAAGAGGCAGTTGCAGAGAGGAGAGAAAGGTGGCCAACCTCCTGAACAGATGGGGTGTAGTGGATGCACCTACGAGGATGAAGAGCCCCACCCTCAGGAGATGAAAGCCAGGACAGGCAGGAGAGCTTTGCTGAAGGGGCTGGGAGTGAGGAAGACACCTCAGAGGGCAGTGGACTGTTAGGTCTGCCCTCACAGCCTACTCCCAGCACTGAAGTCACAGGAATTGCAGCTCCCCCCGCCCCCAACAACACTGTCATAGCCATCCAAAGAAACCTCTCACTAGGCCTTTCAAGTGAAGTCCTCAACAACAGAAACATGGAAAGAAGGCAAGGCAACAGGACATCCACAGAGATGTATGAGACCCCAGAAACTAGTGTCATGGGCCCTGAAATAGTGGAACTCATAGGGAAGGAAGGCAAAAAAGAAATAAAGGAGTCAAACAACCGGTTCAAACAAAACATTCTCAAAGAAATGCAATCACTGATCAGCAGGAAAGGGGATCTTACTAATCAAAGAGTGGTCCTAATGGAGACAAAGCTCACTGAGCATACTGAAGCCACAAATAAAAAGATGGCTGAGGTAAATAAGAAAATGAAAGATATAAAGGAATATTTTAATAGAGATGTAGAAAATATGAAAAGACATCTAGATGAAATTCAAGATATGAAAAATACATGTGAAAGCAGGGGAAGATGACTTGAATACTGTGAGGACAGAATTTCAGACCTTGAAGACAAGGCTGAGGAACCAAATGTTGTAATTAGGCACAACTCCAAAATTACAAATGAACAAAGTAGCTGGATACAACAGCTAATGGATGATTCAAAGAGAACCAATCTCAGAATTATTGGTGTGGGAGAAGGAGCAGAAGATAGTACCAAAGGTATAAAGAATTTATTCACTGAAATAATGCAAGAATTTTTCCCTAATCTAGAAAAAGAAATTTTCAGGTACAAAATAACCTCAACCAGCAATGTCATATCATAATCAAAACCTCAGAAATACAATACAAAAACAGTAAGGCAAATCCATTTGAATTATTGCAGTTTCTCAATGCAAACTTTAAAGGCCAGGAGAGCCTGGAGCAAGATTTTTCAAGCTTTAAAAGATAGCAAGTGTTAAGCTAGATTGTTGTATCCAACGAAATTATCCCAGAAAATTGAAGGAGAAGTAAAAATTTCTCTAAGGAAATATGTGACCACTAGCCAAGCATTTCAGAAAACATTTGAAGGAATCTGTGAAAGAAGCAGAGAGACAAGCAGTATCAAAAAACATGGAGGAAAGGAAACACCTAAAGAGAAAGTGTAACAAAAATTGTATCTGACTGGTATCCTTCTAAAACAGTACTGTTTCATAAAATCTGTGATTCTTCCCCATAGTTATTGTTAACAGTATATAAGTTTACAAAACATAATAATTAAAAAGATGAGTGACAACACATGAGACTACATAATGATGGTCACTTTTACAATTTTTGTTTCCCTAATGTTTTACAGATTTAGAAAAACTTTTTAAAGATACAATTGCTTACAGATATTTAAGTATATTTCGTGAACAAAAATGTTAACATTTGCTTTTCTCCTTACCTAATCCACCCATAATTAAGAAACTACTCATGAGCATCTTTATGTCATAGTAATACAGTTATTCATACAATTTCAGTAAGAATCTTCTCTTCTATAACCAAACACCATTAGAAATTTCAGTTTAGCTTTCTAGTCTCCAGGAGCTTTTGAAAGTCCAACCTCAAGTTCCTTTAAAAAAGTTCCAGCAAGGCAAATCTAAAAAGAGCCTCTTTGGTCAATCCTTATCCTTTCTGCACTTAGATGAGGCTAAACGTATTTTGCCAATTAATCAGTCTCACTTTGATTATCTTTGGTAAAACTGGTAGTAACGGCTGAGAGAAAAGATATGTTTCAGAGCTGGACTCAAGAGACACTCAGCAAAACATGATTACCAAGTACATTCTGCAGCAGCACAATGACCAAGAATATCTGCTTCTTCGAAGACTGTGACACTTTTATAAAGTGCGGTTATATATTACCATTTGAAAGTAACCTGTTGGGGTAAAGAATGTGGTAGAGCAACTGCCTAACACGCCAAGGCCCTGGATTCATTCCTTAGGACACAAGTGCGCACACACACACACCTGTGCGTTGGTGCACATGCAGCAATTTGTTACCTGTATTTTTAAAACTTAGGGGTTTTTCTCATATTCTAGTAGTATTTTCAGAAGAATAAAATTGAAATGCTTTCTTTTGGATTATACTGTACAGTAACTTGAGTTATTTCAGCAAATCCTTTTATAAAACGTGGCATAATGAACCCTGAAACTAAAATACGGCAACCAATTCAAAAGTTAGTAGTATTTCCAAAGGGCGTAACTGCTATTTAATTATTTTTCCTACAGGGGTAGAGTTATGAGGGTGGGGTAAAATAAAAGCACTACAGGATTTGATAAGAAGTATATTAAACCTGCATTTGTGCAGAAATTGACTAAATCAGACTTACAGACACAAACTTATTAGACTGGAGCCACTGACTAAATGTCTCCATGAACACAATCATCTCTCACATGGAAGTACACTCCCCAGGTATTAAATTGCCTCCCTGGCAAAGTCCACAATAAAAAGCTACCACAAAATACCACACTCAAAATGTCAACTTAAAACTAACTCTAAGATTTTTCTTTACATCTGAAAATGTTAGGAGCTTTTTTTTTTTTTTTTTGGTCTATTTCTTTGTGATTTTTTTCAATTTGGAACCGGGGATTGAACCCAGGGCCTTGCACGTGCCAGGCAGGTGCTACACCGCTGAACTACATCCCTGGCCCTCCAATGCTTTTTAAGATAAAGTCCTGCTAATTGCTTGAACTTGTGATCCTTCTGTCTCAGCTGCCTAGAGTGCTGGGATTACAGGCTTGTGCCACCATAAATAGCTGTAGGCAAATATTTTTTAAAAATTATCAACAGTACTCATTACACAATGTACAGAACACATCTGAACAATGCCCCTTTGTTATGGCAGATGGATAAAACCCACCACGTTGACTAACTGTTCATAGGAAAGATCTTGCAAGACTTCACTCAGAAAACAAATAGCAAAATACCCCACACCTACAATCTGGCAATGACCTGTCATTTCCCACCATTCTAGTTATGCAGAACTATCTGAAATATGTACTCTTACAGCAGGGGAATCTCATGGTGTACAGAGAGGAAAGCGAGTTGACAGGAGCATCTTTCCAGTTTGAGGTAAATTTTCTCAAGAATAACCTTCAAGCCCTTATATTCATTTAGGCCTTACACAGAACTGCTCAGATAGTTTCAACATTATCTATGCAACTAAGCTGCTTGAAAAGCAGGTAGTTCATTGTAGAAACTATTTCACATTTTTATTTATCTGCTAGTAATACATAAACTAATCTTATATATTTGTATCTTTTGGGCAAACACAGCCTAGAAAGTAGAAATAAAAACCTAGAAAGTTGGGCAGTTTTGGCTGAAAAGAACCTAAGAGACAGAGTGACAAAGATGATCTGGAATTTAAAAAGAATTCTAAAACAGCTAATGAAGGTCTAAGAGAATGTTATATATGGAAGACATTGCATCCAGACTCGTAAGAAAATCATTTTCCTAAAGCAGTTTCATGTTAAAATCTGTTTCTTTTGGAAAGCTATACCTGGAGATGGAAGTTGAGGCATGCAGATATGAAAGACAATGCAAAGGAAAGAGCTACTTCTGAATTCTGTATGTCACACACTGCACAGGGCACTTACACATACCACCTCTCATAATCGTAGTTACCACCTGCAGGTATTCTTGTCCTTATTTAATGCACAAGGGAAATGGGACTTGATGATGGGAGCCACACTGCTATTAAGGGATTGAACAAGAATAAAAATCAAAGCTCTCTGACTTCACATACACATCTTTAACACCCAAAATATAGCTCTTGGGCCAAATTCGGCCTGTCTAAATACAGGCCAACTTGACATATTTTTGCCCTATCAGAAAGTTACCAGGGTAGACTACCATGTCTTTGGACACCAGAGTCTTGAGTATGAACCTTAGAGGCACTTCAAAATTTGTGGGCAACATTTGGTTCTACCCACTCTGTAGAAATACACTTGCTTCACAAAACTTTTGAAAGTGAAGTTGAAAGCCAACATCACTGATGTAAACAGGTAAACATGTTCCTGAAGACATCCTGTGACTTTCAAAAATAAGTCTGTAAAATATATTTTCACTGGTGTACCAAAAAGTGTTCAGTGATCAGCCACAGCCACTACAGTTGGCTAAAAATTCTTTGTTATGAGCAAAATTTGTATCACTTGTGTAGCACTGATTTTAACTAAAAATATAATTGGCTAGCCAGCTTCAAAAAAAAAAAAAAGCCACCATCCCACCACTTATTATTATCAAATCAGTGATCTGATATTTCTCAGCAATATAATATTGCTTTATGACCTGAAATTATACACCCTCTTAGGCTTGGTGTGGCTGTGGTTAAAAGTAGAAGGCAGATTAACAAAACCAAAAAACTCAAGCATTCTTCATACAAAAGTATTCCTGTTCAAGTGGGTGCCTGCTGCAAGTCTTGCCTGTTCAACCTAATGATGAGCCACACTAGCAGTCACAGCACTTAGAGAACATGCCACAGCAGCCTAAATGGAGTGCAGAAGGTTTCAATGGAGACAACACAGGGTATGAACAGCCTCGGAAGTCAAAAAAGCACTGATTCTGGGCTGGCACTGCCACATCCTGACTCCTTAACTGACTGACTTAACTGGCAGGATCCTCAACTTCTTGTTTTCCTTATTGTTAAAAAGAGTATAGCTATTCAAATGGTAATTATGAGGACTCTGAGTTAATTTAAAGCCTTTAAGCATAATGCCAAGTACATATTAATAAATCAGAAAATGTTCAGTAGATGTTACCAACATAACTTTTGTGTGTGTGGTGCTGAGAACTGAGCCTAGGACCTCCACACTGACTACACTCTCAGCTCACTTTTTATTTTTGATTTTGGGAATGAGTTTAGCTAAGTTGCCCAGGCTAGGCTACAACCTGTGATCCTCCTGCCTCAGCCTTCCGGAGTGCTGGGATTACAAACTTGTGCCACCAGGCCCAACTCCATCATCATAACTTAATTTTTATCTTGAAGATGAGGAATTGCAATCTATCTGTACTTTACATTCTAAGAGTAGTATAAATGAATTGGGGACAATATTATACATAGGAAGACTAATTAGGAAGCTATCATTGTAAAAATGCAGGCTTGAAGTCAAAAAGGATCAACAGGAAGGCAAGTACAGAATCAAGGAGATACTGGACTGGACTGAGAGCAGAGGTGATATGGAAGGAAGAAAGGGACTATGATGACTGCCACAAGGGCTCATTAGGTACACGTGATGGTGGATTTCACAGCGACAGGAAAAAGTCAAGTTTTGCTGTGGAAGATAATTTGGGGCTTGGTGCTCTGGGGATGTCCACTGGGATACTCAAGTAGAGCTGGTTGGGTGGTAAGTGGTTTTGAGGTAAACAGACACTCAAACTGAAGACAGTTGGTTAACAATCACCACACGGGAGATAAATGAGCAAAGATACTGAAGAGCTCACTTACGGGGAGTATGAAGAATGGAAGGTGGCAAAATCCAAGAGAATATCAACACTGGCCCATCTATGAAGGCAACTACGAACAATTCGAGACAGAAGATGACTTAGCAGAACAATGTAGACTCCAAGAAAGGGCAGTTGCAAGAGGTCAGGTAGCTAAGAATTGATTTGTCAATAGATTCAGTTATCTAAAAAGGTAAAACATGTAAATATATAAGTACGCCATGGATTTGTTCTCTATGAATGTCTTTATAAAATATTATTCAATCCTTTTCACATTAAAAATATTTTAGTTGTGAATATGCCACATACTGTTGCCCATGCATTTTAATAAAAAATGCTTTTTAGTGATGAGAATAAAGCTCAGGGGTAGAACACTTGCCTAGCATGTGTAAGGCCCTGGGTTGAATCCTGTTATAGCTTAGATCTCCCAAAAGCCTCTTCTATTTGGATACTGTGGATTATTTATGAATGCTCTATGCTGTTGAGAAGTGGGGCCTGCCTGGAAGGGGTGTGTGTTTGAGGCTGGCTTGGAGGGGTATGTTCTAGTTCTGCCTTCCTTGGTCAACTTGGTTTATTGTCTGCATGTCATGAAAAGCTTTCCAGCTGTGCCCCTGCTCTGTATGTTCATGATTACTGGCCACACGTATGGACAGTGACCTTCTCAACCTAAAGCTAAAATAAATCTTTCTTCCCTTAAATTGTGAATGTCAGGTATTCCATCTCAACAATGAGAAAGGAACTAAGACAAATCCCAAGTACCAAAAAAAAAGGGCCTTTTAAAAAAGTAAATTTATGACGGAGTATTTTAATTTTCTATGAACTACTCCAATGTTTATATCTTTGTTTTTCTTTGTAGTGCTGGGGATCAAACCCAGGGTCTTGAGTTCCATACCGAACCCCAATGATCACCATCTTAAAGGACATTCTCTAGCTTTACTTCACCTGTTTAAAAGCATGGTTCAATAGACAGATTTGCAAACCTAACTTAATCCTTGATAGATGCACATTACTTCTATTTTTGATTCCTCAGAGTGTTACTTTTATGACAATAATGTACCTTGTTGTCATCAACATAAGGATAACAAAATATGACACACAACTTCCAGAAAAAGGAATATGTTCACTTTGGGAGGAAATGCCCTTTGAAACCCAGTATCTAAGCTCTCCAGCAGCAAGGGAGCTCATGCTCCTGGAAATAGTAACACTGCCATTTTTTCTGAGCCAAAACTAAAGACCAGAAATGGGAGAGGCAAACAAAAGGAAACCTTTTATCCGTCACAGTAGCTATGCCAGAGCACAGTCCAGAGACAGTAAGGGTAAGGGCTATATACAAAGGGGCTTCTTGTTGCTACCTTTCCTGCCACTAAGTGCTAACTATGCCTCCTTGTCCCATCTCTGAAATCCATCAGGATTATCAGAAACGTGAGTAAAGCAAAAGGCTACAACTACAGGTTTAGCCATATCCAAGTAAAGACAAAAATAACTGAAGAATTTCATACTTTTTAAAGTATTTGTAAAAAAAAAAGGTAAAACAGGAACAGACATGTATGAAAATGTCACATTGAAACCCATTATTCTGTATAATTAATATGCACAAGTAAGTACAGAAAATCCAAAAAGAAAAAAACTAGGCTGGGGACATAACTCAGCACACTCACCAGCAAGCAAAAGGCCTTGAGTTCGATTCCCCCGCACCACATAAATTGGATATGATGGCACACATCTGTAATCCCAGCACACAGAAGACTGAGCAAGGAAGACTGCTCTGAGTTCAATGCTAGCTTAGGATACAGAACAAGACTCTGTCTCAAAAAAACAGAACAGAACAAAACAAAAATAACCACAAAAAAAGGAAAAAATATAAAATTCAAATTCCTATGCCCTAACCGCCCTCCTCCCCAAAAAACCCCAATAACTGAGGAAAAAACTCAAAACAGTAATGGGTCACTTAAAATATTATTCAAAATTTATAAGCTAAGTCTAAAACATTGAAAGGTATTGCTCTAAATTATAATGCAAAACATATATAACCAACATGTCTTTGGAAAAAGGACTCCCTTTTTTAAAAGCCCAGGACAATCATAATTTTCTTTGCTACATTTTAGTACACCTTTAGCAAGATTGCTCCATTCTCAGATCTGCCTACTCTCCACCTCAAAGATACACTTTAGGTTTCTGTGTTCCTGTTATAAGCAAAAACCTTTATGGAGCCCAATTTGCAGAATGACATTTACACAACCGTGAGAAAAAGCTCAGGAAAAAAGCACTGTAGACCACTTAAAGAAAAATTATTTTTAAAGAATTAGGCCAGAATATGACTTAATATTGATGACAAATGGTCATTGTTCAATATAAAGGTTAAAGAACTTAAATAACAGTCCTAAGCCGTATTTCCCTCCAATTCAAAGATCTAGTAAACCATTTTAGTATTCTACCTACATCTATTCTTGTGACTATAAAGTCTGAAACTGTCAATTATTTTCTAACAGACACTTTAGAGCAAGAATTTTGTTTAGTTCAATTCCTTGCCAATTCCTCAGCTGAAGTTTAATTTTCAAAGAAAATATGTGATTACACATTCATAAAACCAACAAAATCACAGAGCTCAGTCTGTTTTCAAGAGGTCATTGACCTAGCAAGTGAGATTACCACATTAAAATAAACAAAATAAAAATTTCAACTTACTTTCAAATTATCCACCTGGGAACTGTCAAAAAAGCAGGAAGGGAGGAAGCAAATGGAGAAAATGGAAGGAGAGACAAGTTTGGGCCTTTTAAAATATCTTCCATTTCTCTACCTGAATTTTCGAACTTACAGAATACAGTCACAGTAACTGTAGCTCCCTTCTGCTAATTCTAACACCTGTGTCAGTTCTGAAAGGTTTTGATCGGTGGTTCTTAATATGTTTGCTTAGTAAACTGTGATTTATCTTGCTGAGTGCTAGTTATTTTTGTGTTCCTATATACATCCTTGAGCTTTGTTTGGGATCCAGTTGATTTAACTGACAAGTTTGATCCTTTGGTGCCTACTCTGACTTGTTAGGGAGGCCTGAAGGTGTACTGAGCTGGGGCCAATTATATCCCCTATTGCGGCAAGGCTTTCCTGAGTCTTTTCCGGTGCCTTGGGATTTCTAAGTACAGGGACTGTGTGGGCACCAGACACTGTCAAATTGTCCTTTTGGGGTTTTCCTTCCTGACACAAGCAGTTTTATTCCACTCATTATCAGTGCTTTGGTGGAACATTCCTGGGGTTCCCTCTGCAGATCTCTGTGATTCTTTCTCTGAGCAGCTCTCTTCTACGGTTCTATGTGGTATAAACTCCAACTGCACAATATTCCCCAGACTCCCAGCTCTGTCTCCTCAAAGGAGAGACTACAGACTCTACCCTGGTCCCTCTGTCTGGTCCCAACCTGAAACTCTCCCAAGGTGTGGTGCTGGCGCAATCACAGGGCTTACCTAACTTGTTTCCTATAGTCAAAGAGTCATCATGTCTCTACTGTGCCTAAAGTCCAGTGTCTTAAAAAAGGAGTATCTCATTTAAGTTTGGTTTCTGTGTCAGAGGTGAGAGGGGAAGTGGTCTCCTTGGTGGATGCACAAATCCATTCCTTTTCCTAAGTGTTACCACAGGCTAAGTCCTGCTCCATTTTCCTGTCAGAGGCCAAACAGAGCAGTGCAGAACTGCAGGAATTACTACAGTTACCGCCTTTCTGGCTAAGGACTCTGGGCCTAGGGTCATCTTCACCCGGCAGAATGCCACTGGTTCCTTTGGCCATATTCACAACAAAGGCAAGCCTATGTGCCACACTTCTACCCGGCTGTCTGTGTCCTCAGCCTTTGGGAAAGAAGTGCCAGTCATACCCTTGGCCACACCACCTGCCCAGGTTACTTTGGACAGTCATTTTTGGAAGCTAAGAAGTTTGGGAGGTTCCCCTTCATTCTGGTCATGTATTACTATGGATATGTCACAGTATCTCACACATCTCTCATACTTTGTTCTAAAATTTTGCCTATTCTACAGATTATGAGGAAACAGAACAAACACTGAGAAAAAGTGCATGTTCCTTACCATCAGCTATAATGGCTATACACATCTACACCAAAAGGAATGATGATTCTCCTAAAATATGCGTAGTTACTTAATCATTGCTAGGACAAACTACCCAACAACTTAAAAGATGAAAGATTTATTTAGCTCACAGTTTCAGAAGGTCCACAGAGTCCATTCACGGCAGCCAGCCAGAGGCTGCAGAGATGCTTACCCCATCACAGACAGAACCCAGTAGAGGAGTGGCTGTCTGGACTGAGGCAGGCCACAGCCTTCACAGGAAGAAGCTGTATCCATGTTTCTTATTCCTTCCTTTGCTTGGTTCAAGCTTCCAGTTAGGCTCACACACTCACAGTGAGTGCTCCTCTCTCACTTCCTAGCCCACAAGTCAACAACACCAAACTGAAAGCTCTGCCCTAGGCAACCCCCAGTTTCAACAAGTTGACACAATCCTTTCAGGTCAAGCTCCCAGCATCTGCCCTTTCCAGCCAGGATCCACTTCCCAGCAGCACACAGCTCCAAAAAAATATAAGGCTTTTGAGGGACATTCAAGATCCAAACCAGTTTTAAGTAAAACTGGTGATAGAACTTCACCAAGCATTCCATGGACTTGGGTGGTCATTTAAAGATTAAAACTTCAAAAGGTCCAGATTCTAATTTTGATTTTTAGTTCTACTTCTTCACTCTTCTACACCTGTCTACTGTTTAGGATTTAGGGTCCTCACACTTATTATCTCTCTGCCTGAAGTATATAATCTTAATCCTCAATGGCTGACTTCTCGCTGTCTCAGTTCTCACACATCTCAGAAGGGCTTTCTCTGCTCACCCCACATACAGGGTCCTCCCTGCCTTACCATTATAACATTATATTTTTACATTTTTGTCTTTGTTCCCTTACCTTCATAGCCCTGAACACAAGCTAATTTTCAAATCCCAAACCCATTTTCTAAGTGCTGGCTGGACAAAATCATTTTGGCTCATATACCAAGTATTTAGTCATTTCATTTTATGAAAAACATATGTCCAATTGCTTGCAAAAGGCCTTCAAAGGATACTCGAGTTACAGTTGTTGGGTTACACACAGATCCTTTGAACCAGCCAACAACTGAGCAACTGCTCTTCTGTTTATAGCCATATTCTCACCACTACACGTTTTATTAATTCATCAAGGCAGTGTCTATTCCTGTGCATAAAAGGGATCAGTAAAATAACAGCACTTTATGTGTAGAAGAGTTATTAGCAAAGCACTTTAAGGATTCTTCTCCTCTAGAATCAAAGAGTTTCTTATATGTGACCTTCATCAGTCAACCAGCTAGTGAAGGTGGTTCTTCCTCACCATACAAATACTTGGGTTAAATCATCTATTCAAATGCTTCTCAAGGTAGATAAGAACTATCAGAATCACCTCCAAGAATTTCCTAAAGCTGAGTTTGTTTCCTGTGCCTACTGTGAGAATAACAGTCATAATAAACCTCAGCTGTTGCTGCTGGAAATGGGTCATATTCCCTACCAGGGATCAAAATGAGGGCCTTCTCACTACATCCTTAGGCTTTTTTTTTTTTTTTTTTTTTTACTTATTACTCTGAGACAAAGTCTCATTAGGTTGCTAAGTTGCTCAAACTGGGCTTGAATTTGTGATTCCCCCTGCCCCAGACTACCAGAATGCTGCAATCACACGTGTCCACAAGCAGGCCTAATACTCCTCTTAGTTTGGTAAAAGCAGAAATCTAGTCTCTGTGCTAAAAATGTACATCAAACATACAAAATATAACCATTCTCAACTAAAGATGTACAAATAGCAGCATGCAGGACAGACCTACATATTGAAGTTACTGGTTCTGATGCCAGGCTCCAAAGAGCCAAATCATTTCATGCAATTCAATGTCCTTACTGCTGCCTTGTCCACAAGGGGTTCTGGTGCGGACTGAATGAGGAGCTGAGGAGTCCACTGTTAGCACTGGAGAAACAAAAATTTATCCTTTATTCTCTTACCTCCTTACCCCATCCAGACATCAGACCGAGATTGTCTGGAAAGTTACAGGGTATTCAGATGTTGAAGATTTGTTGCTGCTGCTACTGCTATTATATTTAAAGCATATCATGTATGTATGGTATTCTTATACATACATCCAGCCTTTTATATACATATTATCTTCTTCAGACCAAGACATAGAAAATTATTAGCTTAGTTTGCACAGCATTTTGTTAAAGAGGAAATTTGTTTTTTAAAAAAAACTTTTCTGGTGGAAGAAAAAACTAAATTGTCTTGCTATCAATATTTAAAACTTTCTTAAATGGTGTTACAAATATTAAGTTGCCAAATTTACTATGTATTATAGGCAAATTAGTTCTATGAGCAAGTTGTGAAATGTTGAGTGAAACAAACGTCATTATTCTAGGAATTCTCACTATCTTAACACACTAACGTGAACTGTAAGGCTCTGTGACATAAATGCAAGATAAAGTGATTCTGAAATTGATCACAGAATATCTTATTAGGAGCTAATTTTTAGACTAGTATTTTGTGTGAGACACTTCACAGAAAAATTCAATCGTATGATTATATACATGTCTATTTAAATACCTATGAGGGTTTGATTATTCAATTACATATTTATAATGAAGACTATTCCTCTGCTCCAGCTCTCTGTACCTTTCTGTCCAGCTTTTCACAGCAGAAACACTCTTTTAGCTTCTTCTCATATTATCCTGTATTATTTCTACGTAACATTCCAAACTTTCTCTTAACTATTACTTCCTGTGTAGAAGCTGAGAGTTAGCTTCTGAGGCCCCCTTCTATTCTTCAATACAAACACGCTTTTTGCCCAGCTCCCTAATAAGTTATACTAAAATTAAGCATTTAATTATTATGTTATGGGAAAAGTTCACAACTGAACCATCCATGGAGTGCTTTATTCACTTTCTTGTAAAGCTTTTTTTTTTTTTTGATAGTATTTGCTTTGTTTCCTTAGTTAAAAAAATACCAATCACTAATTCACTGTCAGATTTCCCATGAGAGCTTACAGAGTCCCTCCCCATACAGGCAAGTGTACCATTCTCTTAGCTCCATTTCTGCCTCTGGAAGCTCTGCTCTCAGCAGCCTCCAGCCTCACTCTGCATCGCTCTCCTGGCCTGCTGAGGATTCTTAACATCATTCCAGAAATGCCCTTTGCCTCTCTACCGAATTAGCTGAATCCCTTCACAGCGATCCATCTCTTCTGTGACAGTTCTCTTACTCCTTGGTTTACTCTGAGCATGCATTTGAGTGTTCACACAGCACATCCTCAGGTAGCTTTCTGCCAGTGGCCACCAAAAGCAAAACCGGGCCCTCTATAGAAATGTCTATTGCCTCAGGCTTGAAAACTTTGCTAATACTATAAGCAGAAACCTTTTTCATTCTTCTTCCTGAGACAGAGTCTTACTCTGCAGCCCAGGCTAGTCCCAAACTCACTATGTAGCCTAGACTGGCCTCAAAGCCATGGAAATCTTCCTGCTTCAGCCTCCCAAGTACTGGACACACCCTACCACACCTGGCAAAAATGGTACTGGGGAATCAAACCCAGGGCTTTGCAAGCACTGAGCTATGCCCACAGCCCAGAAATCATTTCATACTTCCAGTGTTGCTGCTGAAATGTTAATGTTCCTTTATGATCCCTGACCCTTCACATAAAACCCTTCTAAAATGTTTTGTTATCTTCTTTTGCTTTGCTAGATAGTAAAGGCCTGAGCTCAGGGCCTAGAGCACACAACACACATATGCTATTACTGGGCCATATCCCCAGCCATCTTTAGTCCCAATGCACTGAAATTTTTAAAACTATATACTGACAATAGGTATTTTCCACTCATTTTGTTGGTTACTTGGTGGGCCCTTCAAACCCAAACATGCACGTTCTTCAGTCCCAGATAATACCTTTTGTTTCTTTTTACCAAGTTTGTCTATTTTTGAAGCACTTACTAGTAAGATATGAGACTTACAAAAATTTTCTTGGTATTATTAGCTTTCCTGAGCCTTTGTGTTCTTTTATACAGATATTTGACATCATATATTGGATATGATGGTGCACAATCCCACAATCCCAGGTACTCAGGAAACTGAGATAGAAGGACTATAAATTTGGAACAAACTTGGGCAACCTAGTTAGACCCTGTCTCAAAATTACAATTGGCTTGAGGCCCTGTGTTCAATTCCTCAGTATCACCAAAACCCAAACAGAATATTAAGAACAAAAAAATGTATCTTCCAATGGGGTGTTGGAGAATCAAACTCTACTTTTGTTATAGTACATTTCTAAAAATATCCTGTTCTTGATGGTCTCTTTTAAAACAACCTTATATATTTGAGGCTATTACAGTTTTTATTAGAAATTTTCTTCTGGGATAGGAATGTAGCTCGGAGGTGGAATACTTGCCTGGAATGCTCAAGGACCTGGGTTCAATTTCCAGCATCACAAAAAATAATTACATTTTCTTCTCCTTCCTTCAGTCTCTCATTTCTGTTTCCTTAAACAATATCATCAGTTTATTTTCTATTCATTTTGGAAACTTTCCTTGACTGAATACTCTTCAGCTATCTATTCTCATTTAATAGAAAGGCACCAACAATGTGGCTAGAGGTAATGTGCAGAGGTGTGGGGATCCCCTGACAGGGGCTGGGATGTGGAACCAGCTGTTTTATCAAGGACCTCTTGAATGTCCACAGTTACAAGTCAACTCCAGCAAGTTTCTCATATGAATCCTCCAATGCACTTTTGGCTACCAAGAGTTTCTGAAGTAAGAAAAGTTGTCTAAAGACTCCACTACTTAGTATGCAGGTTTTCACGTAGTCCCTCTAGTTCCTGTGCACGTACCAGAGTCAAATACATCTAGAATCTCCAAGTTGGGGCCTCAGGTGCACTCCCACACTGCCTGAGAAGGGAGGGTTGGGCAATCACCCGCAGAGCAATGATCAGCGGGTCTCACTTCTCCATAAATGTACTTTCAGCAAATCTTGTCTTCTGAAGTTCTTGGAGCCTCTAGTCCTGAGGCTCTCTGGACTCTGGGGAGCAACTATGCACACCTCTTGTCCAAGTCCCCTGGACCGGGCTCAGGCTGCTCTGATCTGGGTGGGGCAGCCTCCACTAAGCGGTCTACTTTCCAGCTTCACACACTGTCAGGTTCTCCTTTCCAGTGCCTCTCCTCGTTTCTTATTGTTTTGAATTATAACTTTTAACTTTATCATGTCAGTGAGTTTTCAGTAAAGATATGTACATAACTGTGAAATACACTGTTAAATGAAAGTTCTGTATCAACAAAACTAACTGTAATTACACCAGCCCTCATATTTCCCACTCTGGCACTTTTAGATTAATAAGAGTAGCTAAGAAGCAGCTTAAAATGTATACAAACCTCTCTGACTAGCAAATATTCTACATAACTCAAAAGGTATTTTTGTTCAATTTCTATTCTACTGAACAACACTGTTCAACTTTCTTGGTGATATACACAAATTACTTACACCTTAGTCGACAATAAATCAGCCAGGTGAATAATCAGACTAAATAAATTACTTCCATAAAGTTTCTCTTTAAAAAGGTACTTCAACTTTTATATGCTAAATAACCAGATTTAGAATTACAGAAACATTATAGTTTTTAAAAAGATTTAAACCATGTCTCATATTCATTATTTTCACCATTTGTGTTTAAAGAAGCAAGTTAACTAGAATTCAGAATTTCCAGTTATTTTGTTAACTAAGTATGGCTGCACTTAGTTTACTCTTTAAAAGAACAAAACAAAACCCTATCTCTTTTCTTCAATAACTCTTCCAGAAATTCTTGTATCTCTACTTTACAGATAAGAAAGCTGACCACAGGTCACTTGCAGAAGGTCAAACAGGCAGCAGGTGGGAGAGAAGTAATTCAAGCTTAAGTCTCAAAGGATATTTCATAATAATTCGAAGAGTGTTTCTTTTAATAATTTTTAAATTAAATCAATAATAATCACTTCAGGATAAAAAGAGAACTTCAATTTAAATGGCAAGTCTAGTGTCTACTAGACAATACAATATATTCCTATTTTATGAAGATGCTATAAGTATTAAAAATAAATAGGACAGGGGTCTGGAAGAATGGCACAGTGGTTAAAGTGCTTGCCTTACAAGCACGGGGCTCTGGGGTCGATTCCCTAACATCACATAAGCTGGGCGTGGTGGTATATGCCTTTAATCCCAGCACTTGGAAGGCTGAGGCAAGGAGGACTGACTGCCTTGGGTCCAAGGCTAGTCTGGTCTCCATATTGAGTTAAGGACCAGCCAGGGCTACAGAGCAAAACCTTTTCTCAACACCCCCCCCTCCAAAAAAAAAAAACAAAATAAAAACCACATGAATTAAAAATAAATATGACATACATTTTTCTTCAGATGAAGTCTTAAAATGTCAAAGTATTGGTTAAATTTCTTACCTCAGAGGTTTGCAATTTTGACATGATATATATGTGCACAAAATACTGAAGTTCAATGTAAACATTATGTATGACATATACACGTTAATAAAACAGGGGAGAAAAACTTCTCACCCTTGAGATTACTCACTGAAATCTTAGGCTTCAAACATGTTAGGACATTCTACACTAATTTCATAATATTTTTAAGAAATGGAAGGTAAATCTATAGCCTAAGAGTGAAATATTTACCATTATTTACGTAGAGATTTCAAACTATTGACTATAAATGGGTAGTTGTCAATTAGCATACTATTTTTTTTTTCTTTTTGAGGTATGATCTCGCTCTGTAGTCCAGGCTGATCTTGACCACACCTCCTGCCTCAGCCTCTTGAGTGCTAGGATTACAGGTGTGCGCCACCATGCCCCACTTACGTGGTGCTGGGGAGTTAAACCCAGGGCCTTGAGCTAGCTAAGCAAGTGCCTTAACTGCTGAGCTATTCCTCCAGCCCCTTAGCATACTATTTTTCTTACATATTTAAGTTTAATAAGCATTCACAACGTATCGATCACATTTAAGTTCATTAAAAAGATGCAATTTTAAAGGAAGTCTCTTAAATGCTAATGAGGAAGGTTCAAGGATACATGAAACTTTCTAACAGAACATGATGTAAACTACAGTGACTGGATTGCCCAGAGACAAAATCTAAGTGACAAACAAGCCAGGAACGACTCAGGTCTTTTAACTCTAAGGGACAATACTATATCTACTGCACAATTCTACATTTCCAAAGCAAGCACTCTGCCATTCCAATGAAATGAAACATAGTTAAGACATATTCAGTACATTTTAGTTTTAACTTAAATCATGGGTGATGTTATTTTCCAAACACCAAGCTACATTTCATCTATAACATATACATTATAATATAATAATTAAAATGATATAATGTATCTAGGTCATTGGGTAAGGATAAGGAAAGGAATGACAAATAAAATTTTGTAGCTCCAAATCTTACTGCTTTGTTTTGTATTAAATCATTTCATCAGAGCCTGGAATTTGATTTTACATATTAATATATCATATTTTTGATTCAAAAAGCAAATTTCATCCATATTAACGGGAAAAGATCACAACAGCCTTAATTCTTATATTCAAGTAGTTAAAATTAAAAATATGGGATGCCAAGAAAGTTATTTATAGGAGACAGATCTGAAGTCAGACATAGATCAGATAGTTGAGGGCTGTGAAATCTTCCAGCAAAACAACCCTCTTACATTCAGACAGGCTTCTAAGGGAGCTCAGCAAATAGGAAGCTACCCGGGAGAAGACTGGCAGGTAGATTTTACTCACATGCCTAGAGTAAAAGGCATTCATTATCTGTTAGTGTGGGTAGACACTTTTACAGGATGGATAGAATCATTTCCATACAGAACAGAGAAAGTCAAGGAAATAGTCTGTGTTATGGTACAAGAAATTATTCCTAGGTTTGGACTGCCTAAAAGCATACCGATTGACAATGGCTCTTCTTTCCATGGAGCTGTGACTCAGGGAGTTTCTGAGGCTCTGGGTATCCAGAACCACCTACACTGTGCCTGGAGGTCTCAGTCCTCAGTAAAGATACAGAGGTTGAATGGAGTCTTAAAAACCCACCTGCAAAAGCTCATGCAAGAAATGGGACTTTCCTGGGTAACATTATTACCTGTACCTTTGATGAGAGTAAGAAATTTGCCCAAGAAGTCTGGCCTGAGTCCTTATGAGATATTACATGGGAGGCCATTTCTAAGAAATGACTTCTTACTAGACCCCGAAACAGAGGCTCCAGTTAAGCATATAACCTCACTTTCTCAGTTTCAAAGGCTTTAACTGAAGGAATTGAGGCCACACCACTCTTCTAAGCCAGAAGACCTAAAGTTGGTATGATCCTTATTCACAACACCATCTCTTGAGCCCACCTGGGAGGGAACCTACACTGTAATCTTGTCTACTCCCACAGCAGTCAAAGTTCCTGAACTTGAGTCCTGGATCCATCACTCACTCCTGAAGCTGTTGAAGGACCAGACTGTTATCAAGGATTCCACTCTTGAACCTCCATCCATATTCAGTGGAGCCACTAGGACTAAAATTTCTATTCAAGAAACAACCAGCAATGCTCACTTCGGATAAGTAACCCAACAGCTCCAACTAAGTTGTTAGCTTTGTAAAGGATAAGGTCATTCTTTCTGATTCTAATATTCTCTTGTACAAGCATCTCAGGATGGGCAAATGCCAAATCTAATCTAGTGAGAGAAGTTATTCTCCAAAATAGGATGGCCTTAAAAGCCACGCAAGGGAGAACTTACACTATCATTTCTTATTTATTTTTTTTTTGAGACAGGGTCTCACTCTGCAGTCCAGGCTGGTCCTGAGCTCACTGTGTAGCCCAGGATGGCATTGGACTCAGGAAAATCCACTTGTCTCAGCCTCCCAAGTGCTGGGATTACAGGTAAGCACCATCACGTCCAGCATCATGGGTTGCTGCGGAATCAAACTCAGGGCCACCGTGCCATTCCTCTAGCCCAACTTACACTATTATTAAGGCAGAGTGTCATAACTTTGAGGTGTTCCTGGAATGGAACCAACAACTTAATGCTCTGTCAGAATTTAACTCATCCTTTGATGAAAATCTTTTAGTTCTAGGGATCTTTATCTTTGTGATGTTATAGTTTGGACTTTGTCTAACAAACTGTCCGTTGCTATTTGTTTCCCTGGACTACAAGACATCAAGCTACAGATATCTGTCTGTACTGAAAACCAACAAAGCCAGCCTCCTGACTTCTACTAAGGACCCTAAGATCACTCCTCTTTGGAGTAAAATCCTGACTGCCAGCAGAACAACGCCCCTGTCTAGCTTGAAGTAGCCAGAGCAGTCATCATCCTAATCCCCTAATGGCAGTCAGGGTCAAGCCCTCCAAGGGGGGGTATTATGAGAAGAGGCAGTGGAGTTGCAAGCAGTTAGGGATACAGGGGACCCCAGAAACAGAGGGTTTACTGGAAGGCAGCTGGCTGACAGTCTGTACTTTATTACTCCCTAGAACTTAGTTAAAAGGCAACAGAGATAAAAAAAACTTTAAGGGGAAAGTATCCAAGGGTGGGCTGCAGCAGCTGTTTAAGGGCGGGGAACCTAGCAACTGAGCTGCTTAGCACAGGGCAGACCATTACCCAGTCACACAATAAAAACCCACAGAAAATGAGCTACAGGGGCAACCCACATTTCCGGGTCCCCCTTCTGACTAGCAGAATCTTTACCCTATATTTCTTTCCCCTTGTCTAAGTTTTCCAGTAAAGCCTTTTCAGAGAGAGAGAGAGAGAGAGAGAGAGAGGGACCGACCGAGACCAATCCATTTACACTTATAAGTTAGCCAGTCTTGGCTATCAGTGACAGGGCATTTACCAGGTGCCAAGTACTACAGCATGCACTTTAATACAAGTTTGTTTGTGAACAACTTGATGCATGGGCCCCCCAAAGCTTCTCAGAAGGGAATGCATACACTGACACAGTGGTCTCCCAAAACGGAATCCCTGAATCACCCAGATCAGAATGACCCGGAAAGCTGGTTTTAAGCATAACCACCGGAGTAAACTCTGGGTGGAATCTTCAATGATGGAGTCCAGGAGGCTACATTTTAAACTCTCTCTCTCCAGTAACATCTGAGATGCACCCCCTGGACCAGAAGGCAAGTTTCTGCCCTACAACACTCAGTTGCATATCTGTGCTATTCCTTGGCAGAATGTGAAATGTGATAATCCACCACCTTCACACATTGGAGTTATTTTAACCTCTTGTATGTCAGCGACCAGTATCTCCTGTCCACATGAGTAACTCAATCCTCCTGCTGCCACACCCCAGATCCAGAACTATGCCAAACTATCAGTGATGTTAAGACCAACACTGCATTTGGTGTAATCCACCCAACTCTTCCCACCAGTCTATTCTTCGGCCTCAGCCAGACCCTAATCCCATGACCCCTGTCTTCTCTGTAATGAAACCCCTTGAAACTCTGGCTTCTGTTGTGCAAAGTGCAGGTGACAGGCAGTCTCATAGCCTATCACTGGCATTATGGATGCACTGGCCCACAAACTTCAGGGATCCTCCTACATCTTCTAAGCCTGCTTGAGATGGGTGCCGTGGGGCCATGAAGCCATAACTAGGTAGCATACTATAGTCCTCAAACTTCCCTTTCCCACTCAAGCTGGTCTGGGGATAATAATTGTTATTACAACTAATACCAACAGTACTTACCAAATTAGGTAACAATTACTTCATTCAATCCTCACAACTCCATGACGCTGGTATACTAGAGATTACCATTAGAAAACAATGACACTGATGCTAAGAGAGACTAATTTGGCTGAATTTCCATGGCTAGCCTGTGACAAGAGTAAAGATTAGACTCAACCTTCTTTTCTCCACAAACCTGGGCTCAAGCTGCTTGCTTCCTGGCTCTATTAAAGGAGGAAAAAGATAAAGAACAAGAAAAAAGCTCAGTGGTTTGTCTGTGGAGAAAACAGCCTAGAGAGCTACGTAGTTGCAACCTTGCCCTCTGCTCCATTCCCTTCCACCTTCATACTGCAAATACACTGGCAGCTTTATCCTTATCTTTTTATCAGTCCAAGCTTACAAAGAATAGATTGCAGGGCAGTGGTGATAACTTTTGACACTAAAAATGAATACTGTGGCTAATTTTTCAAACTTACCTTTTATTTTTCTTGTAATTCTCCAGGTGCTGGGACTGCATATGTTTGCTTCTTTCTAACTCACACTGCCCACACAAATCCTCCAGATATAGCAGGTGGTTTTCTACCTCTTCAAAACTGGCCTCTAAGTGAGCTACAAGTTTTTAAGAGAAAAAAAAAAGGGAACAGGTAGGAAGAGTTACAATTCTTGATCATGAAGTGAAGACAAAGTGTCAAAAAGGTAAAAATTTAAATTATTGAGATTGCTTTTCATGTGCTTAATATCCTTATTAAACGTTCCTGAAGCAAAATACATCACATTGACCAAAATTAAAATAAATTTCTAATTATCCTTTTTGAGTTTATTTCAGTAATTTTCAAGACACAACTTCCCAAAGTACTTTAAATACTTTATTAACCAGGACAAAGAAATTAAGTATCTTCATTAAACTAATGTATCTTAATGACCATGTGAATAATTTTCACATAATGAGGTGACAACAAAATATAATTAACACAAATTATGCCAGCATCATTTAATATTTATGATTCCACGTTACTCTAGCATTTGTCTTGCTCTGGCACAGAAGAGAGATGTCTTGCTCTGGCACAGAAGTGTCGGAGACACAGGACATATACACAATGTGGTAAGCCCAGATCACCAGCTTCTCAGCAGGTGAGGAAAAGCCCCAGCTTTCTCTGTTGGCTCACGAGTCTTTGACTACACTACTCTTCCGCCAGACCACAGAACTTTAGAGTTTTATTGAACAGGAAGATCCATCAAATCTTTCACTGAAGAGATTCAAGACCAGCCTGAGAGAAGAGAAAATAGTGTCCTGCACCAAGGGTGAGCTCAGCAAGAGATGGCGCTCAAGTTGGAAACTAGGAAGCCAGGACCGGTGACACAGGCCTGTAATCCAGCAATCTGGGAGGCTGAGGCAGGAGGTTGCAAGTTCAAGCCCAGCCTGGACAAATTAGTGAGACCCCATCTCAAAAAATAAAATAATAAAATAAAAATGGCTGGTGATGTAGCTCATTGTGAAGTCGCTGGACTGGATACTCAGTACAAAAAAAAAAAAAAAGGGAACGCCCACAAAACAGAGAGCGCCCCTACTCCCTCACCTTCAAGGAATCTTAAGTCTAAGAACATAGCCCAGAGAATAATTTACAGGTATGACTTTGTCAGGAAAAAAATAAATAAAATTTTTATCTATTCACAGCTCTTGTCTACATCTTCATAAAAAGTTTTCTTGATGAAAAAACTGGTAGCACCCTGCCGACAAAGGCAAGACAAAGGCAAGCTGGCTGAGCAGTCGCCCAGGCCCCTCGCTTAAATATCTATGATTCCTTCATTATTCTACTGGATTTTCACAATATGTCCTAAGTGAGCTTTTGTATGTAAGTTAGAGGCAAAATCTTTACATTTCGCCTTGAAATTCTAGGTTATTAAGATGCAATTTTTGCCTGTTTGATTAAAATTAATATTTGAGCCAGAAAACTTAATACTTTCTAAAATCCTAAATTTTAATTCTATTAAATATCTGGACTTATAAACCATCTCCATCTCCCGCTTCTAGTTGGTATAGCCAAGGCTGAAAGAAATGGATTTTTTTTAAAGAAATGGATTTTGAAGGAAAATAAATTTTTACTTAAAAGTGAAAATGTGATGACAAGTAGTTCAGCAGTTCTTTACAAATTCATTATAGGTGCTGACTTTTATCATTCAACGTATCACTGCAAATCATACGTCTGGCAAAGGCTGATGGGAACAGGTCATAATGGTTTTCAATTTATCTTTGGGGCTACATAAAATAGCTCCAAATGGGATTATGGAATGCCTAAATGAAATAATTTGCAAATAACAAATCAACAAATAATTAAGAACTTTAAAGTTACAAACAGTATATGACGAGCTTATGTGGAGGAAAATTCACAATGATGTTATATTAACTGCTGTCTACATTTTTTTAAAAAGTCTTACTAAAGTGACCGGGAGACTCAGCCCGGGAGCCGGTACTACTATGCAGCACTGAAGCAGCAACACACAGCTTACTCTGTTGTGACTAGTTTCACAGGTCTTAGGACTCACAAAGACTGTCATGGCTAACAGATATTTATAAGATGACTCCACTCTGATTAGCGATAAGAACTAGAACTACACCTACTATAGAATACATTTAACACTAAGTGACTTGACTCCTTGGTATCACATATATACCCTGAGCATAGGGACAAGGTTCATAGCAGGTGCTGAGGCACAAGTTTAGAGCCTGGGCTCCACCCCTCACAAAAGACAGAATATGACACCTCAGCAGTGAAAAGAGGGCTAACGTCACAAATTTTGCAAAGCTGTCAAAAGGATTAAGTGAGCCAAAGCATCAAATTATACATCTGGAAGTAATTAAATGAGTATGAAAATGCACATAGAAAAAGTTTATAAAGATTAGCTAAGTTTTTAAGCAGTCGTTTAAAACTAGTAACTCTGATGACCAGTAACAATCATAATGTAAGCAAGACTTATAGGTAGATCAAAATAACAGCAACATTTTCATCTTTTTCTGGTAAACTTCCACACCTATAAATAATATGTTCTTAGATTTATGGTTATATTATTAGACTAAAAGTCCCTACATATAGACAAAATTAAATTTCAAATGAACTTCTGAAAGAAAGTAAGTAATGGTGTCAGTTATTCTATATTGAACAATGTCTGTGTTCTTTTCACCTTTTCAATTTTTATTTGATAGGTGGCAATTTCAATTTATTTTCTGGCCCTGTTGTTTGGCTAGTAGGGGCAGGAACTTGAATGAAGTCCATCCTTAAGCAGGCCAACTGACTTCTTCCAGATAGAACTCTGTTCTAGTTACTACCTGTACTTGATGTGCCAGTTGTTCTTTTGTTAATGACATTAAGTAAAAACACGTAAGTAGTTTAGTGTCAACTTGGAATTTCTAATGAGGAGGAAAGAAACATTCTTCTGAATAGACCAACAAGATCATGTTCTTGTGCCGAATGGCAAATTAATGATGGCTGGAGTAATCAGCAGTCACTTCACTGCTACAATCAAATTCTTATTTATGTTCACCTTTAAAAAGTTTCAAAGGTGTGTTGCAGGAATAGTGCAGTAGTTAGAGCACTTGCCTAGCAAGGACAAGACCCTGTGTTCAACTCCCCATGACCATATAAATTGTTCATGGTGGCACACGCCTGTAATCCCAGCACTCAGGAGGCTGAGGAAGGAACACTGCCTTGAGCTCAAGGCCAGCCTGGGCTATAAAGGACCATCCCTGACTACATAGCAAGACCTTGTCTCAAAAAAAAAAAAAAAAGTTATGCTAAATTTTGCACAAGAATAACTACAAACATGAGCAGAGAACTCAGAAAATGTTAAACAATATGATGGTACTTTCTCAGTTATATGTGAAACCAGGCCACACAATCAATGAGTTAAAGCAGAAGCAGTAAAGAGAATTTTCCATTTTAACTCAATAAGTTTGCAATCAGCAGCAAAATGTACAACTTACTTAAAAACAAGTCTTCATCCTTTTTATATTAAAAGGCTTTCTAAAAAAACCTCATAAGTACATTTGTGTTGAATGTTTTGTATTTAATTTAAACTGGCAAAAATTTAATTTTCCTATCAGAACTTGATGTTTTCTGTTTAAAAAAAAAAAAAAAACTAGCTGCATATATGAGTAAATCTGGCAGCCAAATCCGAATGCTGTCCATACATCACCAACAGGCCTCACACACATCAAAACACTTTTCAAGGCACTGTAGCCAAACCACATCACTCACGGTAACAGCTAACAGCAATGTATGTCCTATTCAGTGACCAGTGAGAAAGACAGGTGGAATTTTACTGGAACAGCATTGGGAATGCATGCCAGCTGTGCAGGAAAGAGCTCCACAAGTCTCTGTGAGACAACTGTCCCAGAGGAACAGCAATTCTACTCGAAATTTTCCTTTGTGCCATTTGTTTCACATACATATTACCTGTGGTACAGCCAATGACACATGAAGAGAGAGATAGCACACTGAAATTAATTATTTCACATTTAATGTGCTTGTTTTTAAACAAAATAATTAGTTTCATGGAACAGAGAAATCTTTAACTGTAAGCCTATAGCTCACAGAAGCCAGGTACTACAAGATACTTACATTACACTTTTATATACTAAGATAGTAAGTACGAAACGGTAATAAGGAAACTTTAAGATGTGCATTACCTTGCAAAGCCATTATAGAACAAACCAGAGATATGTAGTAGGGTAAGAGGCATCTACTGAGAGTCAGTGCTCCCTTTTAGGGGGTCTAATCTCAGAAAATAACCCAGACAACAGAATGAAACAGTAGGCCAGGCCCCCTACATGTGCTCTGAAAATCTGCAGGGAAGAGACCAGAACGATGATACACCAGGCAGATCAGATCAAAAGAAAGAGCCAGCATATGGTTGCTGCTCTCTGATGTCAATGTGTTTTTCTAAGAACAGAATCTTCTGTTCCAGGTGAAGGAATAATTTCATAAAATGTCTTACAAAACAAACTAAAGTAACTAGAAAATCTAGAAATCAGCCCTTGATGGTTTCAACTTCATCAAAGGAACAGGATTAGACCACCCTCTAGTGGAAATCCAAGAGAATTCACTAAATACATTTCTATTTCTACTTTTATGATAAAATCCACATTGGCTATTTCCAGAATAAGAACACACATAGCATCTGAAATCTGTATTTCGTCCTTACACATTCTCTGGCTGCACAGACTGCTACACTGTTCATCTCACTCTAGTGAACACTGTGGTTTGCATTCTAAACTGTTTCACAGCAGGAGCTAAATCACATAATATCTATCCAAACCTAGCTTTGTAAATGTGTGAAAAGCAGCGATTCCCACAAGCATGTCAGCATCCTCCCCAGAACCTATGCACAGCATTAGGCCCACGGCAGACGCCTAGTATACACAAGGCACTGTGCTAAGAGCTGTATATCTGTCATCTCAATGTTCCAACTACCCTATAATGAAGGTGCAGGGGTCTTTTGGTCTCCTTGGAGGATTAGTTCTAGGACCCCCTGTGGAAACGGAAATCCTGGGATTCTCAACTATTTGTATATAACCTACACTCAAAAGAATATATACTTTAAATCATCTCTATATTACTTATACCTAGAAAAACATAAAAATGTTATGTAAATAGTTGTACTTCATCATTTAGAGAAGAATGACAAGGGAAAAATCTATACATGTTCAACAGAGTTGCAGTCTTTTCAAGTGAATGCAGTTGGTTGAACCTGCAGATGTTGAACCCACCAATACAAACAGCCAAGTGTATTCTTACCCTTACTTTGCTGAAGAGGAACCAAAGTTTGGAACAGTTAAGAATCTGCATGAGTCTCAGAGTTAAGAAATTGTAGAATTAAGAAACAGTCTCAGCTCTGACAGGCCATTTCTTTTTTCCAGCTTCCTGCATACCTTTATCATTTCTCTCTTAAATGACATGCTTACCAGTAATTATCAACTAAACAGGATTTTTTTTGGAAACTGGATGGATCATATTCCACTAAAAAAAACATGAATAGATTAGGCACTATTACTTAACAATTCCAAAGGGTCTAAGTAAACAGAAGACATTAAGCCACAAGATAGCAAAGCTAAAAGCATCATCAGAAGTGTGACCTGTTCATGTAATACAAATCCCTACTCCTTAATAAGGGCACACATTCCAGACAGCAAGTCAAGACCAAAAGAAGGAGTCTGGAAAATGCAGAGACTGACTGGATATGGTAATAGATCTGGTTGGGAGAGGATTAAAAAAAAAGTTAAGGCTGGTTACTACTTTTTTCTCTGCCTTTTTAATTTTTTATTATTGCTTGATGATTTAAGCCTTCTAATATTATGTCAAGGCACTGACAGGAGATATTTTGATAATAGGAGACACTTTGAAGTTACAAAGAGTAGTATCTCTGGTTTCTCTTCAGATCACATAGATCTTTCACCTTTTACAAAAAGCAGAATCTAATAACATATGAATATTTAAAACAGGAAGTGCTAATAGCTAAATATAGTGCACAAATTCATTAAAATGAATTCATAAAGTACACAAATGGTATCAATGTTTTCAAAACTAGCCCACAAAATTCATTATGTTTTCCAATTACAAGCACATGATATTTAAGTTGCTTGGCTAAAAATTACAATTTCAAAATATCTCTCTGAGCTTATTCTAGGTCAAGAAATATTAAGTCTCTGGAATTCCATGTGTTGTCTTGTAACTTTCACAGTTATTCATTAAGTATAAATATCAGTCAAATAATAGCAATAAATTAAACACCAGAGTTAGCATATATTTTAAATGCTAGTAGACTTTAGATGCATCTATAATCAAACTGAATTAACACTCCCAAAAGAACTCAATATAATTTAGATATAGACTAGGGGGGAAAATGACTCAAATTTATTTATTTGCCCATATAGTAGCTCAGAGAATATTTTAGCGTTAATTTGCCCTTAGTGGGAGATATTCAGATTATTAAAGAGGGAACTCAAGTGAGCATTTGAGAACCTTACCTCATTCAAGAAGCCAAAATGCAGCCTCCAGAGTAAGTTCATGTAAAAATCAAACTTTTTTAGGATATTAAAATCTTAATTAAGCATGAAAATGCAGTTTGGAATATTTTGGGACACAGTCTTGCTCAGTTTATAAACTGTCCAGACTGGCCTTGAATGTGGATCCTCCTGCCTCAGCCTCCCAGAGTGCTGCATCAGTCTTGTGCCACGACACCCAGCAGTGGCTCTATGTCTTAGTGACTGTGTGACCCTAAGCCAGTCACCACTTCTCCAAGTCTTACTTCTTTTACCTGTGATGTGGAGATAACAAAAACTACCCTTTTACAGGTTGCCTGTGAGGGCCACATGCAGTACCTATGAATAAGCATGTAGCAAGCTCTGGCCTGGGAGCTGCAGCGCCCGCTGGAGCTCACTACATTATCAGCAGCAGCACTTTCCACATGCCTATGTCTGTCTTACTCACAGACACACAGTGCTGTTTTCTGCCTCATTACCTACATCCTTGCTGCTTCAAATAAGAAGGTACTGGGAAAAAAATGGGTAGAGATGGGTATCTTAATTTTGTTTCCTACAAAAAACGCATATGGCTATTAGCTCAAGAAGCATACCTCCTGTAGAGCTGGGCATTGTGGCCCACGTCTGTAATATCAGTACTTGGAGGCTGAGGCAGGAGGATTGCTGCTAGCCCAAGGTCAGCCTGGGCTACAAGGCAAGACCTTATCTCAATATAAAAATAAAAAAAGAGAGAGAGAAGCCTATCTCCAGTAGACAACCGCTACTTCCTACTTCACTAAGATCTCAAGCTTGGTTAAAAAAGTGTGGAATAAGAATTGCAAAAGGCCAGTGGTTTGGGCTAAGCTCCTGCACCAGGCCCCAACACACGGATCAAAAATGAAAGAGAGTCACTCGTGCTAAAGTACCACAGACCAGACTGCAATAGAGCTCTTTATCTGACCTTCCAAAACCAGGATTAGAAAGATTACAACTCCATGTCCCAAACAGGCCAGTTTCAATTGGCACAACAATAAAGTCTCTTCTGCCTCGGTATTTACACAAAAATGCAATCTGATGTTAACCGATTATTTTATTGTTTTGTTTACCTGTTTGCAGTGTAAAAAGAAACTTTATAATGACCAATCTGCTTTTTCCTGCCTGTAGGTCCTTTAGCTCTTTTTCTGACTACAATCCAAATTTCCTCTGCTCGGCCCATTAGAACACTTATTCTGTATTGCTGACTGAAGTGTTGCCTGATTTCAGAACTGTAAATAAAGCCAATGAAGGCCTTTAACTAAATCATTCTAATTTTGTCCTTTGGCCATAGTAAGTCACAATATTATCCTTAGGTGTTACATGTCAAAGATAATAATTTTCTGAATATAAAAAATGATATCAACATAATTCATTACCCTCAATATACTTAAGTCAGAGATTCATTTCAATTTTATTATATAATTTTGATTTGCATGATTTTAAGTCATTGCTGCCTTCTCCATGTTCAATGCTGTTTAAATTATGACTCTCAAGTAATAAAAGAGAATTTCAATGAAAAAAAAAACTTCCAAAAATTTATATTAAGCCAAACAGTTACTCTCTTTTATCCAGATATGCCTGCTTCCTTATCAGATTGAGGAGAAAAAGTTTGCGAGACATGACTCTATCAGACCAAAATTTTAAAGCAACAACTTCTGGAGTACATCTTACACTCAGGACAAAGTTACCCTAATCCTTTTTATTTTCTACACTTCAAATATATTAAACTAAAAACCCTTAATATTACAAAGACAGCCTCAAGCCATTTTAATGATCAACAAGATTAGAATGTTTCCTGAGCTGAACTGCGGCAGAAAACAACAGTGGTGTATTTTAGAAATATGTCCATACTTAAAATTATTTTACATCTAATCTTTAATTAGATTTTAAAACTAAAATTCAGTATTTTCCAGAAAACCCTCTGAACAAAGAATTTAATGAACTCTTAGAAAGTTTTGAAATTTAACCAAGTACGGTGGAAACTGTTCTCATTCCTAAAAAGTAATGCATAGCTACATACATCAAACTTACCCAGATTTGTGGTCAGGGATTCCAAGTCGGCTACTAGACCTGGAAGCTGCTGGAGCTGCTCCTGCAACTCTACCAGGCTCGTCTTCTTCCTCTCCCAGTGCGCAGAAAGCATAACCACCTCGCTGTCCACCAGCTGCAACATGACCAGAAAGGGTGAGAGGAAAGCTCATGTGCAGAGGACCCAGCAGGGGACAGTCTGTCAATGTGACTCTTAATAACCCCCACAAGAGTACAGATGACAATACATGCTAAACAAGGCTGGAGTTGTTTTCCTTTTTAGAAAAGAACCAACTTACTATTCAGTACAGGAAACCTCAAATTATTGCCTGTATCAATGCATCTTACCCCAGAGAACAGAGTTCAAAAATGACCTCAGAAATTACTGCTAAGTATACCGTTTTTAAGGAAACCATTCATTTGAAAAATCTAAATAAACCCAAGAGAAAAAAACTATCACTAACAATCAAAAAGAAAACAAAAACAAACCCACAATATAATTAACAGGCAATTTTTTGCTTTAAAAAGGATTGTGTGTGTGTTACTGAGGACAGAACCCAGGGCCTACACACCAAGCCACATCCTTAGCACATTTTTATTTTTAAATTTAAGATCGAGTATTACTAACTACCTATATCATCCAGGCTAGGCTTGAACTTGAATTTCTCTGGCTCCAGTATCCCAGAGTGCTGGAATTAAAGCTCTATGCCACCACCACTGGGCCCAGCTACAGAAGAAATTCTTATAACAAAAATGTTCTCCAATTCATGTTGACTATTCTATAACCAATTTACATTTGAATAAGAACACTTCTCACATAAAGTAAGGTAAATGGTATTGTATAGGAGAGAATTACTGACACAACAGATCAATTCCAGAAAAAGAAAGATTTAAGCTAACAAAGAGTGAACTGAGATGTACAAGGTCCTAATAACAGGGCTGACAGATACTACCCTAGCCTAAGATAATTCTTACTTTTCCTGAAGACTAAAGAAAATGATAGATATCAGTTTTTCCCAGACAATTCTGTTTTGGTCTTAACATGATGAGAAAGGAAATGACCTAGAATAAAATGTGGAAGCAGCAAGGAGAAGTCATCTTTTGAAGACACAACCAAGAACAAGGAAGAATGCAAAGAACATCTATATTCTATACAATAAAAATAAAGGTTGCAAGCAAAATCCACTATGTAATAGAAGAAAACACATTTGAATTTTAAACACAAAATCAGAGTTCACAGTTAAATTACTTAAAAAGAGAAGATGATTTATATGTCACATGAGTTAAAATACAACTGATTCTAAACACCAATAAAATAGAAAATAAATTTAGAGGAATGACTATAAAAATAAATATAAAATTACCTGTATGCTCACAAACATGCACACGCGTGCGTGCGTGCGTGTTATGTACGTTTTTTCTTTTTGCCAGTACTGGGTGTCCAACCTGAGGCCTTCACACTGAGCTATAATACATCCTCAGCCCCACCCAACCGCCTTTTTTTAGTATGAGACAGGTCTTGCTAAATCATTAAATTTCTCAGGCTGGTCTCAAATTTATAATCTTCCTGCTATGGCATCCCAGGGTTCTGAGATTATAAGCCTGAGCCATCTCACCCAGCTTTGTTTGGTGTAGCACTGTACCGAGCTTCATTAATTTTGTACACTTAAAAAGTACCTTCTGGTAGCGAGTCTTTATCAAAAGAAAGCATTCTGAAAACTACTTTTATTATGTGTAACTGTTTCAGTTAAAGATAAAAAGTAACCTATCTTCAGAAGTTTAATTTTTTCCAAACAATTCTGAGTAAACCCAGTCTCAACACCAGGAAAACAAATCTATACAGAAAAGCCTTTCTAAAATAAGTATTGTATAGTAAACTTTATATAAGAATCTACTCTAAAATCATGATGAAAAAGGTAGTAAACACATCAACCAATAACACAGATCTTTATTTACCATCACCATGTATTATGGAGTATACATAACTGTGCATGCTATACTTTTATGAGACTGACCAGTAGTTCTGTTTACACCATCATCACGGTAGGGGATTCAGGTTGGGTTGAAGCCCTATTCTAGCACTAAGTCCTGGACAATCTGGTAGAAGCACACGTCACTGCTAGCTCACACTAGACGACGTTGGAGAGGCACACCTCCCGCCACCTTGTCCAGTGACGAACTGCTTGTTGGCAAGCCCCATCCTTTGTCCTCTACTCCCTCCTTCTCCTGGGAGACCCCACTAGTTAAGGCCTTGTTAATTGGCCCGAGGTAACTTCCGCATTATCCTTAGTCTATGTAAGCCCCTGTACCTCCTAAATAAATAGGACTGTGTTCACGGAAACAAGTTCCCCGAGTGTGTCACTCACTCTGTTGTCCGACCCCTCCTCAGGTGTTCTGGGGATCCCCCTGTTGGCGCAATTCCTACACATCATAAACATGTAAGTAAAGTGTTGCAATGACACATGACGACAGCTATGATACCATAATATAATAGGTGATGAAAAAGCGCTGGTTCCATTCTCATCTTTTGGGAAAACGTCACATACTCAGTCCACTGTTGACACAGAAACTCCATCCTGAAGCAGCCGAGTATATGTAGTTTTACAGAAACTGACCCTCCCTACTTTTCAGTAATTTCTTATGAGGAATAGTACTGTCTGAGTGTCATCATATATATTTTTGTGTTCCACATAACAATCACAACTTCCATTAATTTAGATGAATGGTAAAGTCAGTCTAAATCAATGAAAAGGATCACAAAAATGTCTAAAAAAAAGAAATCTGATTAACATCAAAAGCACAGGATAATGGATCTTGGCTTGGTAAATAAAGCTTTAAGTCTGTGTTCCAAATTATTTTAAGTGCAAGTTAGTTTTATTCAATAATACAATACAAATAGTGAATGCTTGAAAATAGTTTGTTCTTTTAAGTGAAATGGCCATTCAGGTTACCAAAATTTCTGTTTATTTTTGGTAAGCAAATATGATGATTTTATATAGCCTAAGCAAAGCTAAGCTTTTGTTTAAATAAGCAATTCTAAGGTCATAAATGGTGGTGCAGACCTGTAATCCCAGTGCTCTGGAAGACTGATGTAGGGAAATAACGAGTTCAAGCTGCCCTTGCCTAAGTAACTGAGTGACTTAGAGACCTACTTCAAAAATAAACCACTTTTTTTTAAAAAAGGGCTAAGAATGTAGCTCTGTGTGAAGGACCCGGGTTTAATCTTCAATACGTATTAACAAAAAAAAATTCTTAAAAAGAGTATGTAGATGAGATAATTTATATGTTTCAAAGTCATCAAAACTCCAATTCAAAGCACTATACCTATAGGAATATATACTGACCTGAATAAGAGTTGTGAACTCTTTAGCCCAGTGGTCCTCAATGTTTTTGACACCAAGGATAGCTTAGTTGAAGACACACTCCCAAGGACACAAGCAGGGTGTGTGGTCACTTACTCTGCAATAGGTGGTTGGAGGATGGCTCTGAAAAGGTGACCAGCAGCGGGAGGGGAGCCAGGAGCAGAGCTCTGCCTCCTGTCAGATCAGCAGTGCCATCAGAAGCTAACAGCACACTGACAGGAGGAGGCGGAGCCTCATTTGCTGCTCACCTCCTGCTCACTACTCATTTGTCCTGGTGGCCCATGGACTGGTACCACTCTGTGGTTAGGAGCTTGAGGATCACTGCTGTAACCCAGTTAAACTAAATTATCAGGCTGAGAAACTGTAAAAAGCGTGTTTTATTCAGAGAATTCCACTATGACAAGAAATTCAATCTCAGATATACAATAAAACATTCAAATACAAGTACAAACTTAACTTTCATTTTCATTAAGTAATTAATCAGTTTTTTTAAGACAGGGTCTTGCTTGATAGCCCAGGCAGGCCTTGGACTCATAGCAACCCTCCTGCCTCAGTCTCCCTGAGTGCTGGGACTAAAGGCATGCGCCACAACGCCAATCTTGTGTGGTGCTGGGAAACTGAACTTGGGCACTTAGTGCTTGACATAGCTCTTGCTATGCAAGCACTCTACCCACCGAGCCATTCCTCCAGCCCCCAAACTTAACTTTTAAAGAACTAGCACTTAATGTTGAAAAGGGAAATTTTACCACAAGTACAAGGTAGTCCACTGCTTACCTCTCCAGCACTGGCACATTCTTTGGCTCTTCTATGAAGAGCAGCCCAAGTATCTTCATATCTAAGAGAAACAAAAAATAATTTAAAATAGAAGGCATATCAAAAAAGAAATATATCTAAGGAAGAATCAGCAATAGACTGTGGTTACAGAAAGGAGAAACTCAAAACACAATGTAGACATGTTACAAGGACACAGAAGTCAATCTAAAGGAACTTCTAGTCGACAAATATGGTACAATCTGAGCAACAAAATAAATAATGGTAACAACAGATTGTAGCTCAAAGAAAACATGAGTCTTATTTATAAATGAGTGCTACAAATGAGTAAGTAAACAAGGGGAAGAAAAAGCCACACAGTGGAATTCCAATTAGTTATTTTAGAAAAACTAATAGAAAATGAAAAAAATCACTATTCAGTAAACACAACAGAAGTAACTGCCTCAGCAAGGAATTTTGATGGATGTAAAATTAGTGGGTAAAGAGTATGCAAAACAAAACAAAACAGGATAGCTACACAATCTCAAAGTATCTTCTCAGATACCACCTAAAATGGGGAAAAAGAGTCAACAGTGAGAAACCTGGCAGACACTTGAACCAAGTTAAGTGAAGCCAACATCAACCATAATGAGATGCACCAGCGTTGAGCACCTTCCAATCCGATGTATGGAGGACACAAACTTACTCTATCATTTTGGGCAAAAAGGTATTAACTTGAACTTATTCATTAGGAAAGAAACATAATGTGTAGTTCTGGAATGGATCTTAGTCCAGAAAAAAAAAAAAACATACTTAGAAAATTGATTAAATTTAAACAAGGTTTGTAGTAAAGGTATTTACTTGGAATTGTTAATTCCTTAATTTTGGTCATTGTACTATGGTTATGCAAAATGTTAACATTTGGGTAACTGGAATCCTCTCTATTTTTGCAACTTTTTAATAAGTCTGCTTATCTCAAAATGAAAAGTCTTTGAACTACTATCCATGTGGTTGCTGATATAAAGCTTAATTTTTTATCCTATCTAAAATTCTAGTTATTCAAGTTCTGATTCTCTAACTAGGAATATGTATTTGATGGATTTATACTGTCTCCTTTTATAGCCATTAGGAGATATTCTTGTTGTACTTAAATACAAATCTCAATCTGATAACCCCAACAGACTATTAGCAGTATCTACATGTAATGAAAAGGAAGGTGGTAGGACACACAATCCAGTCCTATTGTCACTGTTAACTAACAGAAAGACTGAATATTTTCTCTGGTGTATCAAACTGTGTAAGTATCAATTAAAATCAGTCAGAATTTTCTGAATGTCAGGTGTTTCTAGGTACCAGAGTTGCTGAGTTCAGTTTTCTTTTTGAGGCCGGGGATATAGCTTAGTGCTTAAAGAGCTTGCCTATCAAGCACAAGGACCCGAGTTTAATTCCCTAGTACCATATGAGCCAAGTGATGTGGCACATGCTTGTAATACCAGTACTCAGGAGGCTGAGGCAGGACAATGGCTATGAGTTCGAGCCCAGCCTGGGCTATACAGTGAGTCCAGGACCAGCCTGGACTATAGACTCAGATTCTGTCTCAAATTTAAAAAAAAAAACCTGTTTTTTTTTCCTTTGGCATCTTTGTTGCCCTGGTCAGTATCGAACATAATGGGCTTATTAAATGTCTGCTGATCTTCAAAGTTTGAGCCCAGCCTGGGCAACTTAGCACTTTAGTGAGATTCTATCTCAAAAACAACAACAAAAATAAATCTAAAATATAAATACCAACAGAGCAAAATATAAGAAGATAAGAAACAGGAGGCCAATTTCACAGAAATGGGATGGAGACCCAAGGACAAAGGAAGGCAAAGGCAAACAAGGTAGGGAGGGAAAGAAGAAGTTAAAAAAGATCAAACTGTGGATTGTACTAATATATACATGTGTACACACACACACACACACACACACACACACACACTCCTCAAGCTGTAGATATATGTAATCAATAGGTAAATGCGTATGCATTGCAAACATTTACAAGTAAAAATACTTGAGAAGTACAAAGCAATAGCAAAACACAAAGATAAAATAAAAAAAGAGCTGGAAATTTAACAGTGTGAAAGTCCTAGGTACATCTTTTGCTAAATGAAGGAACATACTAATTTCAAATTTAAAATTCAGGTCTTCCTAGTAAAATTTTCTACCATCAACTCCAATCCATGGTAAAAGTAAATTAATCATCACTTGCCATTTAAATTCCAAATAATTCATTTCCCATAATCCTCCAGCTAGCTCCTTTCTTCCTTGATACTATGTTTTCTACACTGTCTTATTACATATCTCTCTCCATCAGGTCTCCCTTCCTGGTTCTACACTGGTTTATGATTTTCCTGCTGTATTTGGCATTCTTTGAATAACCACCTAGATTAGCCCATCCATCCATTTTCTCCACTCTACCTAATACTATTGAGCACTGCTGGAGAAAGGCATATACACAATCCATCATGAACACATGCCATTCAACCTTGCTCAGGCCTAAGCTGCCATTTTAAAAGTTACTCTTATTAGTTGCTCCCTGAAGCCCACCCGGCAGGTGATCTATAGCCCACACATCCTCAAAACTCATTTCTACTCAGTCACTGGCAACAGATGGATAACAAACCTTATCCACACCATTTCACTGGGATAAAGATTCTAGATATAAACTCCTTCAATTTTCCTGCTTTCAAGTATCTTTGAAATCACAAATCGATTATTTTAAAAACTGGAGAAGAAATCACATTCATAATGTAGTAATTCATTCACTGAAGTAATTATTAAACATATCTCCAATACTACAGTGGAACTAGTGGGAGAGTTTACAATTTGGGTAGGAAGATCAATAAAATAATTGCTTTGGAAGGAAGACAAGCAAAGGGCTAATTATAAAGCATTCGGAGCCACAAGAATATAGGAGACAAAGTATGTGTGATACTAGGTACTGAAACCATGGACCTGCCATGTTAGGCAAGCACTAGGCCACTTAACTGTACCCCCAGCTCCAGGAGGCCACTTAACTTTGTTGTGCTATACTGCTTAAAAAATTACAATTTTGAGGCCAGAGAGAAGATAGCAGGGTGGAAGCACCATGAACCTATCTCCCCACAGCTGACCTGACCAGAATCTGATTAAAAATGGAGTCTACTGAAATCTTGCAACTTTTGGGGGAAAAGGGGGAGCTTGGATGGAAAACCTGGATTCATTTTAGCCTTTCAGCTCCTAGTACCATAGCAGCACCTATCCCCTTACCTCCCATCCCAGAGCAGACAGCCACACAATGGCTCCTCAAGCAACTTATAAGTTGTTCATAGGAACAAGATGAACAATAAGGTCTCTGTTCTCCAATTACTGGGGATCACTGCTCTGATCACTAATTGCTGTCTCTGATCAGAAAAATGCAGACACAGAGGAAGCCAGTGTCACAAATCTGTCCCATTCCTGCTAGAAACTCTGGATGGATTTAAAGAGCCAGAGCTTGGATTTTATTCCCCTTAATTTTTCTCCTCCCCTTTGAAAACCATGTAACTAAGAACTAGGATATTTAAAAGCAATCACATAGGTGGGAGAATTTTGAAAGTCATCACACTTATCCAGTGAAAGATACCAACTCAGAAAAGACTGAAGAAAACGTAAGATTACACTTCAGTCTTAAGAGCAATACAGAGACACTGCAACAAAGACAAACAAGCAAGCCCTGGGGATTCTGATCTCCAGTGTTACCACGGTACATAATTCAAATGTCCAGTTTTTAAGAAAAAAAAAAATCAGAAGGCATTAAAACAAACTGACAAAAAAAAAAAAACATCCAAGAAAGACCAAGAGGTAAACTGACTGAAGACTTGAAAACAGCGCTAGCTGTGTGGCTCAGTGGCAGAATACATGCCTAGCAGGCACTGGCCCAGGTCTCAACCCCAGCCCCTGGGTGAGGGAGGGGTATTATGAAGAGGAGGAGGACAGAGACCAGACCTCAAAAGACCAACTTGATGATGATTCAAGTACTAAAAGAAGGTATGGACAAAGCCAAGAAAACTCATGAACAAAGTGGGGCATAGTTCAGTGGTTAGAGCAAGCAGTTTAGGCCCTGGGTTTGATTCCTCAGCACTGCATAAGGTGGGCATGGTCATGCATGCTTACAATCCCAAGCCACTGGGGAGGCTGAGATAGGAGAAGGACTGCTATGAGTTCAAGGCCAGTCTTGCTACACAGTGAATTCAGGGCCAGCATGGGCTACACAGTGAATTCAGGATCAGCCTGGACTACAGAATGCTACCCTGTCTTAAAAATAAATAAATAAAAGTGTAACCGAAATAAATGTACTAGAGGATTCAACAGCACATTTGAACAGGCAACAGAATCATTACACTTCAATGTGGGAAAATTGAAATGATTAAGTTTGAGGAACAGAAAGAAAAAAGCTTCAAGAAAATGAACAGAGTCTAAGGCATAAATGTTTAGAGGACCAATCACTTCTTGGCCTTTTGGCAAACATCAAGTATATTAAGAGGACTAAGGTAAGCATTGTCGGAGTCCCAGAAGAAGGCAGCTAATGTGGAAATCAGTATGGCAATTCCACAGAAGATTAAAAGCTAAATTACCTTACAATCCACCAACTCTTTCTGGGTATAATTGCAAAAGAACTGAAAGCAGAGTCTTAACAAGATACAGTCACATTCATAGCAGCATTATTCACAACAGCCAAAAAGCAAAAAACCCCAAGAGTCCACTGACGAATGGAAAAACAAATGTAGTATATATACCTACGATGGTATATTACTGTAATTACTCAGTGTGAAGAGAGGAGATTCAGACACATGCTACAACATGGATGAACTGTAACAATATGTTTAGATAAGCCACTCATGAAAAGATAAATTCTGTATGATATCTATATGTGGTTCACAATAGTCACAGAGGATGATGGCTTCAGGGACCTGGAGAAAGAAAATGGGAAAATGGACAAGTATGGACTGGTGGGTAGTCTCAGTTTTGCAAGCTAAGGAGTTTGGGGGTTGGATGCACAACAATGTGCATACACTCAACATGATTAAAATGGTGTAAGACAGTGAATTTTATGTGACTTTTACTACAGGTTTCAAAATTTTTAAATTAAACAAAATAAGATTTAGCAATACTACTTAAAATAGTTTTCCCCTCACTCAATATTAGTTCCAGGATAGAGGAATGGCACAGTGGTTCAACTGTTTCCCTAGAAAGTGCAAGGCCCTGAGTTCGATTCCCCTACACCACATAAACAGCTTAGCGGCAGGCATCTGTAATTCCAGCATTTGGGAGGCTGAAGCAGGAGGACATGAGCCCAAGGCCAGCCTGGGCTACATAGTGAGTTCAGGATCAGCCTGAGCTATAGAGTAAGACTCTGTCTCAAAAAACAAAAAAACAAAAAAACAAAACAAAAAAAACAAAAAAAAGCTCCAAGGAGAAAAAAAAAAAAAACAATGTTTCAGTGCGGGGGGGGGGGGGGGGGGGGGGGGGTTGGGGTGTGTGTGTGTGTGTGTGTGTGTATACACACACACACACACACACACACACACACAACTATTCTATGCTTGTAATTTTTTCATATAAAATCCTAAAATGCATCCCCATCTCAAAAGATTACCACACATATCTACAAGTCCAAGTCTTTCAATAAAATTTGGTTCATTTTAACTAAGTCACTACAGAAGAAAAGGTACCATGTAAATAAATAAATAGCACTGATAGCACTGTTTGCTTTTTTTTGGAAACAGGGTCTCGCTCTGTAGCCCAGGTTGGTTAGACTCACGGCAGTCCTCCCACCTCAGCCTCCTGAGTGCTGAGATTACAGGCGTGTGCACCACACCCAGCTTCTGTGGTGCTGGGGAATCAAATTCAGGCACACAGTGCTTGACTTAGGGCTTGCTAGGCAAGCGCTTTAACTGCTGAGCCATTCCTCCAGCCCTATCACTTGATTTTGACTACAGTGCCTGTCATGTTCACTTATGTTCTTCTGTAAAACCAAGCAGAAAACTAGTGTCAAGTAAACACTTCCCCATTTCAGGAAAGAAAATCTCCAGACTTGTCAATCATAAAAAAGAAATCCAACTAAGTTACAAAAAAGAAGAGAAAAATGCTGGTATCAGTAACTCTGTAGAAATACTCTTAAGGAAAAGTAGGTATCTTCCCCCATATTCCTCCATCAGATATCATTATTATTAAACTTCACATACTTATAACACATACTCAATTTTTATCACTGGTATCAACAGATATGCCACAAAATTCACCATCTTAAAATGTACATTTCAGTTGTTTTTAAGTATAGTTACAAAGTTGTGTAACTGTTAACTTTACCCTATGTTAGGCCAACACATTGTCACCACCCAGAGAGAAACCCCATATAAATTACATCCGTCACTAAACCTCCAAACCCTGGAACATTTTTCTCTATACAGTTGCCCCTTCTGGATAGTTCATGTAAATGGAACCATGTAATATGTGGCCTTTTGTGTTACTTCTTTTTGATTAGCATGTTTCCATCCATGTTGTAGCATGTGTCAGTATTTCATTTCTTTTTCTGGCTGAATAATACTCAATTACATGCATGTATGTTTTGTTCATCTATTCATCTGTTGATGGACATGTGCTGCTTCTACTTCTCTATAATAAACCATACAACTTGACATTTAAGTACAATTTTTATAAGAATATACACTCTCAATTCTCTTGCAGTGAAACTGTTAGATCACATGATAATTCTGTATCTAACTTTTTCTTTTTGCCAGCCTTGAACCCATCATGTAGCCTATCATCCTCCTGCCTGAGCCTCCTGAATACTAGGATTACAGGTATGCAACAACACACCCAGATATATCTAACTGTTTGAAAAACAAAAGGTTTGACCAAACCGTGTTCCAAAGTGGCTATAACATTTTACATATCCATCACAGCAAGGGTACTAATTCCCCAGTTCCTGACCAACACTTGGTACTATGTTATCTTTTTGAACACGAAGATGCTAGTTAAGTGTGAGATGGTACCTCAATGTGGTTCTGGTTCACATTTCCCCGATGACTAATAAAGTTAAGCATCTGCCTGTGTTCTCAGTAGCTATTTATATTTCTTTTTTTTTTTTTTTTTGAGAAAGGGCTGTTTAAATCCTTTGTTTGGTTCTTCACTGGGTTCTTCTTCTTCTTCTCTAGTGAGGATTTAACTCAGGACCTTCACACTGAGCTAGACTCCCCCACCCTTTTTCACTATTTTTTACCTTGAGACAAGGTCTCGATAAGTCAGTAAGTTGCTCACACTGGGTTCAAACTTGTAATCCTCTTGCTTCAGCCTCCGAAGAGTGCTGGTATTATAGGTGTGCACCACCATATTCAGCTACTGGATTGCCTTTCTATGTCAAGTTATAAAAAATTCTTCAAGTATTAGAGATAAATTCCTTCCTCAGATACATGACCTGTAACTATTTTCTCCCATTCTGTGGGGTAGCTGTTTCATCTTTTTGATGGCACTTTTTACACTAGAAAATGTTTAATTTTGACCATGTCCAATTTATCTGTTTTTTTCTTTTGCTATGCTTTTGTATCATGTGTAAGAAAATTATATTTATTAACATAACATGTTAATCACAGTGGATTACAAAATACATGGTATAAAACTAAGAAAGTAAGAAACCAAACTACTGAAAACTCAAATTCAGAATCAATTTTCTGGCAAAGAAACCATATACATAAAATAAAGTTTCAACTGGTAAATGCAACAATAACTTACCTGTCCAAATTATGAGTGGCCTTTGTGAAAAGGAAAAGAATAATTTACAATTGTAATAGGTAAATTTTTAGTGTTTTAAGGATTTTAATCTTAAAATTGTAAGATACTTTTAGACAAATACAACTTTTTTTAAAGGAAAACAATTACCTGCTAAGTAATTCTAGTCCAGCTGAGTACTTTGGCAAATGTGGAACAGTCCTGCCAAAAGAAACATTTATTTCATTGAAACTCTTTCTAATTTGGCTAACTTCAGAAAAAAATACATACAAGAATTCTGGCATTGTCAATTTTAATTTAAAATATTTTGAAATCACTAAAGACAATTTATCTAAGCTTTTAAGAAGATAGTATGTCAGAGTTAATGTACTGCAATGCACCAACTGTCACTATCCTGCATCTTGTATTTTAGCACACAATACAGCAAACATTTCAACATAGTAGTAGTGAAAGAATAAATAAGCTCATCATCTCTAGGTTAAAACTGAAGTTCAGTCACAGAATTTACAAAAAAATGAGGAGAAAAGCACAACAGTGTTTTCATAATCAAAACATGTAACACAGCTCAAGAGAGTCACTTGCCAAGTCCTCTCTCATTATTAATTTGTTTCTTAATCATGTAGGACTTTTATTTTTTGAGGTAAGGTCTCACTCTGTAGTCCAGGCTCATCCTGAACTTGTTATATAGCCCAGGCTTGCCTAGAACTTAGGGCAATTCTCCTGCTCCGCCTCCTGAGTGCTGGGATTACAGGTGTGCACCACCATGCCCAACTTACATGGTGCTGGGGAAACCAAACCTGGGCCCTCCAGTTTCCTAGCAAGCTCCCTAAAACTGAGCTATATCCCAGCCTTTACTTAGATCTTAACATATAAATTAGAATTAACTATGTTTAAACAACAACTATTGTCCAAGAAGAAAAACAACACATCTCACCGTTTTTTTTCAAGTATTTCACAATTTTATCAGAAAAAATTTTCCTGTCTGACAAATTCAGAATCATTAAATTGTTTTGTACTCAGTATATCTAAAGCCTAAAAAAATAATTTTACAATTATCAACACAACAAAAGCTGTACGAAATTCAAGTCATGGTAAATTAAAATCTGAACATGGGCTTACCCAGGTTTACTTTTTACTTTAGCTTCTCTTGATTTGTCACTTAAAGTCTTCAGCCTGTAATTCCACAAATATAAATTATGTTTTTGTAGTTCAAGACCTTCTCAACCACAAGTTTTCACAGCTGTTACAACTCTAATAAGCTATTTTTAAAAAATTAAATACCCCTACAAGCAACAAATACTTCAGTGTTATGTATCGGACACCATAGATGAAAAATTGGTAGCAATTTTTGTATTTTTACTGCTTCCAAATCCTCTCAGAAACAATGATTCCTAAATGTGAGTGAAGTAGAAAAATCTTCATTTTTCTGGTATCTTTAGAAAAGTAGAGGTTCACCTGGAGTGAACTTGAGAGGTAAAAAAAGATAAACATACAAAAATAACACAGCATATTTTACTATGCACATACTATCCCAGGCACTCAAATATTGTTAAGCAACCCCATTATTAAAATTTCATTGGAAAAGCACTTCCTAAAATACATTACAAGCGCCTAGCTTTAAGAGGATCCACCGTACCTCATTTAACAGTTTCTGGCAATGCTGGTTACTACAAATACCTGGTTGTATTCTGAGGCAAAACAGTCCATTCTTCAGGTGCCTCTGATCTGTGGGTGTCTCTTTATTTGCTAACCTGAGCCCCACCTCTTGTGGGACTATGATGACTTGTGCTCTTGAGTATTTTCTCAACTTTTTAACTCTACTCCTGGCCACCTGGCCATCATAATCACATAGGCCTCCACTATCTGCTACAGCAGCCTCTTCTTTCCTGCTTGCCATTTTTCAATGACTGGGCTAGGAAATAGATAAATGGTCTACAACCGCATATATAAAATTAACAGGCTCTTCTAAACATAATATGATGTTCACAGGCTGTACAACTTATTTTCACTTCACTGGCCCAGTTTCTGACTATAGACTCTGTTCCAGATCATGAAGCTTGCCAATAAGATTATGAGATGATCTCATAAAATAAGATACTGCTGTATACATTCTTTTAATTCACAAGTATTCACATCTAGAGACCGAAATACACACTAGTATGATCCCCTACAAAGCCTTTTTCAGAAATATGTATTCCTTCAAGACACTTTACTGACATTAGCCAAAACCTGTTCTAACATACAATCAGTCTATGATTTTATGCCTCACCCTGCACTGCACAGTGTACAACCTCACAACCACACAGGCCAAGCCCTGACACATGATTTCATCTTCTTTTGTCAGAAACACCTAGCTAAGCACTAGAAGGGAATTTCTGATCAACTTTTTAAAAACCAATTTGAAATGCCTATTTCGTACAAAGAATTATATATTATATTATTTTTATCAAAATATAAAATATTGATGAGATTACCTTCTCTATAATACTCAAAAAATTCAGCAATCCTCTAATACAAAGCCAATCTGCATATCTTTCTAAATGAGTTTGGGAAATTATATAAAAATCTCACCTGTCCTGAGAAACAGTATAAATTTCAATGTTTATCTTGGAAAGGAATAAATGTGGTTTAAACAAAAGATTAAGTGAATGCTATGAAAAGGTATTTTTATAGACATGCCCAACAATTTCCATGTAAAAATCTGAGGAAGTATTTAGTTGCTACAACTCAGGTAAATTATCATATGGCAGTTACAAAAAGCAGCACATAACACTTGGCATTATTCTAGGAGGCGGTGGTCCAGACAACGCTACACAAGTGTGAAAGGGAACCACCGAGGTCCTTTTTTGGACAACTCTAGTACAGGATCTAGCACATCTCAAGGTCAGTATTTCAAACATATAGTTCTAAAATAAACATTTAATTTCTCACTTGTAATCTACCAAGTTTGGGGCTTTTCCTTTATTATCTACCCCTCTTACATGAAAGAAATTAAAAATAGCTTGGAATGAAAGGATAAAGGAGTGTTACAGGATGCTGAAAATAAAACTGCAAGAAGATCCAATATCCAATAAAAGCTTCCTCATGGGGCTCCTAAACAACCATGTATTTTAAAAATTGGTCTTTAACCAAATGTAATACGTGGAACTTATTTGATCTGGATTTGAACAAACCAGTTGTAAAAAATTTTTTTCTAAGAACCAAGAAAATTTGGTTATGGAATGGATAACTGATAATACCAAGGAATTAGTGTTAACGTCGTTAGCTGTGACACTGGCATTGCATTGATGTAATATCTACTTTTTCAGCGAAGCAAACAGACAGACAAGAGGTATAACAGACAAGCCAGAGACTCGCAAAGCAAACACAGCAATATCTGAAAGCTGTGGAACCCGAGTCCCGGGTGCATGGGCCTCATTATGTTACGCTCTTTTCACGTATGTTTGAAACTGCCAGCATTTTTAAAACAAACAGTATTCTAGACACTTCTCTTTTCTCTTTAAATAAACTGTCAAAGTGCCAAAACTCAGAACAGAAACAGAGAAAATATACAAGTAGCTAGAGGGAAGTTAGAAACTGCCAAGAAAATTCAAGACGGAAAAGGATGCAGGGTTATCACCATTATTATTATTATTTGACATGTTAAAAAAATAAGGCTAGATGTATTTAATAAACTAAAAATGCAGAAGTTCCTTTCTGAAACATATATTTAAGCCCCAGAAGTCAACTGAGAGTAGTGCACTATTTTTATTTTCATGTAACTCAAACTCTACTTAACTTCTTCCCATTGATTTTGAGCTGCAAACAACTCACTAATCTATTTAATATTCCACAATGTCATAACCCAATGGGATAAGAAAATATTAGTCCAGGAGGAAAATCCTGGGTAAAACAAAATGATAGTATTGTACTTAATTAGAAAAATTTGCCAAGAATTCAATTCCAAACATGACTCTGATGGCATTCTAGTAAAACATACAGCAAATTCAAATAAAAGGTATAATCAAAATTATCACTATCAAGAAGGGTGAGAAATGATGTGCATTATTGGGCCAGGATGACACAGAGGTTCCTAATGTACCAGTTCCTGTAAGAGGCTTTCCCTCACACATTCTCATTTTACTCTTAATATCATATATCCCCAGAAAGACATAAGTGCTGTTATGTGAGAATATATATATATATTTTTGAGACAGGGTCTCACTCTGTAGCCCACGCTAGCCTTGGACACAGGCAATCCTCCTGCCTCAGCCTCCCAAGAGCTGAAATTACTGGCATGCACCACCACACTCAGCTTTATACAGCGCTGAGGAATCAAACTTAGGGTTTTATGCCTACTAGGCAAGTGTTTTAACCACTTTGCCATTCCTCCAGTACTATGGGAGAATATTTATATGGTATAGACCATTACGCAAGCCACCTGACAATTATTTTCTACTAATGAAACTAATGCACACTTTCAAGTTCAAAGTACAAAACATCAAATTCATCTTAACAGTTCAACAATTGTAAGGGATTCCAAAGGCTTACCTTAATTTGAGACTAGGAATACTACTTTAAGCTTTAGAGAAAATACTAAAGGGAGACATATTAGTAAGAAATGGAGGTGACTGACAAACTTGTTTAGATAAAAATTTTCAAAAAGATGACAACAGAATGATTCATGGAGCACTAATTGAAACTGATGAGTAGACCTAACAGCTGAATTCAATCACGTTGGGCGATGGAGAGGCATTTTCACTTTCCTCAGTTTCTAACTGCCCACACCATCAGCTGTTAGGAAAGGCAAGGACTGCTTTAAAATATCACAAAATGTGTCAGCTGGCATTCCATCATTAGATTCACTTTCTTTGAACTATGTTATTCTAACTTTAAATTGTTTACAAACCCAAATCCAATTTGATACATTTTCACATTACTATTTATCAATTTTCTCTCAATATTCAAGAAAAGCAAGAAGCATTTACCATGCTCAAAAGTGAAAATAACCTTTTAAGCTCCAAAATTAAAGTGACCATGTGACAATGACAAAGTGACAATAGCTCCAAAGCCCAACTAATCCATACAAAAGCTGCACAGACTCCGAAGACTAATTTGGGCCATCTTTAATTAATCTCAAATACACTGATTCCATTTTCACCTCTCCTCTGAATGTCTCCAATTTCCAACGTTAAAGCTGCTACCCCACAACAAATCCATTGTCGACTGTTTCTTCTCCTTCTTCTCCTTTAAATTGGTATCTACCATAATATATCTAAGATACTCAAAAATCAGTATTTTCAGTTGCCTTCCTTTTTCATCTCCCAAGCTCACTATTGACAATCTGATCACTGTCACACCACATCCCTTTCCTCTCCTCGGTTTCTGTCAGCACTGCCTCACCCATAGCCCATAATTACAACCTACTTCCCTGGCCTCCAATCCTTTTTCCATATCACACTGTCTTCCAAGCTATTCTTCCAGAAATAAAGCCATATTTTCCTAGAAATATACGTAGGCCTCTCCCCTCTTAGCTGGATTTTTAGCCACAGTACTTACAACCTCCTAGGTACTCTGTTCCTGCTCCAAAAAATGAGAGTAGGAATCTTATTTGCTGTCTGGATGTTCTCTACTAAATTCTCAGCACCTAGAACAGTCACTGCCACAAAGTAAGGATCAGTAAATATTTAATAAATTAAGAAAGCATTAAAGATGCTCTTGTATCAGGCAATGAACTTCCTTACCAATGTCATCTCTGAAATATCCTTATCCAAAAATCTACCACTATCCCTCCCCTTAAGGCCTAGTTTTAGAAGACACTTTCTTTTTGAAGGCTTCTGCAAAGCATCCTAACTAAAGGCTCTTTCCTCAGGGCTCACGTAACAACACTACTGCACATTTACCACGCTGTTTATTCTGCTCTAAGGAAGAAAACGTCGACATGGCAGTCCCAGGGGCTAGCCCAATAGACTCCTCAGTCATGAAAGGCCATGGAGCACACAGCTTTCAAGGCTTTCCTAAGATTCTATGAAAAAAGGCACTTTTGAGTATCTAATCTAGTTATCTGGCATTCAGCAGGATCTCAGGAAATACTAAATCAGGCTGAATACTGAGGGGATGTTTTCCTTACTAAAAACAGAAATCCTGGAAAAGCCAACATGTCAGGCAAATGTCCCCATATGACCACACTGTGAGCTAAATTACTGAATCCTTTCCTCTGCCCAAGTTCTGACACTATGAGAGGGGAGAAGAAGACATGTTGGGTTGGATGGGGGTTCAGGGGCAGTGGTGATTTCAAGGGAGCAACATCTACTATCTAGATGCAGCAATACACACATTTTTTCAATTCCTAATCACAGAACATTACACACAGGAAACACCAGTGACTGGCAGATGCAGGCTTTCAGTCAACCTTATTTTTCGGTTCCCTGAAAGGCTCTGCAAGCTCAAAAACCTCAATCACGGGGCCTTTGTCACAACTACTCAAAACTCACAGACCCAAGTGGATTTGAAGTATGTTCCTCCCTACAACTTGTTTCCCTCAGAGGTCAAGCCAATCTCATAGGACCCAGCAAAAAATAAATAAATAAATAAATAAATAAAATAAAATAAAATAAATAAAAGGATTTTGTATGTGAAACTCCAAAGGACTCCAAGAATTCTGAGTTAAATCAAATAAGGCCTCAGTGAGGGGAAATATCTATGTAAGGCCCAGAAACCACACCAACGCCATTCTGTTCCAAGGCCCTCAGGGTGGCCCACCCTTACTCAGGGCAGTATGGGTATAATACGGTCACAGCACAAGGTCTGTCTACGTACTGACATAATTGTTACTATGAATAAAAATTTACAAAAATTTTACAAGGGGCCGGAGTTACAGCTCAATGGTAGAGCACTTTCTAGCACACTGAGGGCCTATGCTGATCTCCAGCACTGCAAAACCAATGAAATGGCCGCAGGTCCAAGGATAAGCTTGGGTCCCCCAACCAGCAATAATTTCTATCCTGCTGTTTAAGAATCACAGTCACGCATTGTGATTTTTTTCATAAATCTGGACAGAATGTAGGAATTCACAGTTTTCAATGTGCATGCTTTAACAACCAACGTGACACTCTTTATGAGACTGATGAGGAACAGTATTATTCCACACAGGAGAGAATACAAAAGACAAAAAAGAACATTTACCTAGGGTTATCTCTGGATATATGAATTTTCAAAAGCTGAAATTGAGCAAAAAGCTGACAGGGCCCTGCTGTGAGCAGCTGTAGGGCAACACTGGTCATGCAGAAGGAACTCAGAAAAACCCTAGCAGCATCTATTGACTGCTTGGGACAATGTGAACACTGGACATTTAAAATTACTTTAAGAGGCAGGTGGGCTGGCTACTAGAGACTTGCTCTGCCACAAGGGTTCTACAAAAACTTGGCCTCTAATTTGATAGTTTTGGGAGGCAATTGCTATTCTTTTCATCTTGAAAGTGAATCCCTCAGCACCACTATATGATACACACGTGTAGTGTATTTAATTTTATCTTTTCTCAGCAAAGCAAAAATATTCAAATATGTAACAAAAACTTATCTTAAGCTGAATATGAAAGCACTTATGAAGATGGATTAAGTGGTTTTTGTTTTTACCTCCATAAAAATCCCGTAGGAAGATCTAAACAGGTTAGAGTTGCCAATTAACCGGAAAACAGACACCACTGGCAGTTTTTTCCTTGCCAGGTAATGGGCAAATGGTACTCCTTGAAAGATGGGTGATTTGGCAGCTCTAAGTGGCCCAAGCAAAGAAGACACCAACAAAGGACCTGCATGTAATGATGTCCTCTTAGGATACCTAATTCTAAACTGGCTCCTAAGCTATGGTGTCGAGTAAAGATCCAGTTATACAGATGTCCCAGGAAAGTATGGGCCTGGGCAGAGTCCACATTCCTAAACAAGAAATTTCTAAAGCAAAGGCCGGGAGTATGAGGCGGTCTGAGGCAACGACTGAGAGTTACAGCAACTTCTCGGAGGGATGCCACACTGAGGAGGCCCTTGAAGAATGGATAACAGGTGTTTAACAAAAGAGTTTATCTATGGCTACATTCATAGTACAAGTAGGCCACTCCGGCATATGCTATTTTTCAAAGATTTATATTCTGTAGTTACTTTTTCTAAATTTATAGGAAGAAAAAAAAAATACAAGCATACTCATCAATGAATGACACTTTCAACAGCTATAGTTAGTTATTTCCCCGCCCCGCCCCCCCAGTACTAGAGGTTGGATCTGGGGTCTTTGCACTGACCCAAATCCTCATTTTATTTTTGAGACAGTGTCTAAGTTGTTTAGTCTGGGCTTAAATTTAGATCCTCCTAACTCAAGCTCCCAGAGGGCTGGGACTACAGGTGTGTGCCATGCTCAGCTAATAGTTAATATTCTTAAGAACACTAAAATACTAAAAATGTTTCAATACAGTGCCAGTTTGTTAATTTAATAGGCAAACGGTCTAAACATATTTGTTCCATGACATAAAAAGTTCACAACCTTTCCCGTTAGAAATTTAAAATAGTAGCCCACCTGGTAGTGCATGCCTGTAGTCCCAGCACTCTGGGAGACTGAGACAGAAGGATCCCTAATACGAGCGCAGCCTCAGCATTTTAGGTAAGACTCAGCCTCAAAATTTAAAATATGGGCTAAGGATGTACTTCAGGGCAAAGGTGGTGAAATGTATCCCCAGCACCACACACGCGTACATACACCCACAGAGAGAAATTTAAAACAGCAGGACTCATCCAAAAGAATTTGTAAGCTGGAAGGGAAAGACCCTTTAAAGAGGGGCACCTCTTAAGGAAAAAATTACAACGAATTAAGAAGTAATTGGTAACAGTTGTTGACACAGCGCTTACTGCCATTTTCTTAAATTCATTAATCCTCTCAGCAACTCTGAGAGCACCATAATTATTCCCATTTTACAGCTGTGGAAACAGTAAAATGAGGTAAGGCAGTCTGAACGCCTTGGAGGAACAGGTCGGGTTCAGCGGAAGAGCCTGGGTGCGCACCTAGGCATTCCGGTGCCCGATCGAGTTCAACTCGGCTAGAATCTTCGGGGGATCCTAAGTCCCGCCCCCCGCTCCGTTCCCTCCTTCTGGTTTAGCTGCCGCACCACAAGGTGCGACCTCGGCACGCGGACTGTGAGAGGGTCCCAGGCGTCTCCAGGCCAAGTGAGGCAGCGCTTGCTCCGCGCCCTACGCCGCTGACTACCGGGCGCTGCTACAGCCGAGCGGCTTCCCGGGCCCACTTTCTCCTCCCAGGCGTCGAACCCCGGGCAAAGGTAAAGCGCCCTCGAGCGAGGAGGGCAAAGGGTGGCGGGGCCGGTCCGGCGCGGCCCGGGGAAGGGTCGCGGGGCCCGAGCCGGCACGTGTCGTGGGGGCGCTGGAATCGACAGGGCTCGTGGTCCCGCGAGGGCGGAAGCGGCGAGGCGCGCTCGCCCCTCGGGTAGCCCCCGGCCGGTGCCTGCGGGCGTCCGGGGGCCCGGGGTCCTCCGTGCACCCTGCGGCGACGCCAACGTCTTCGGATCCCCGGGCGCGAGCCGGAGCCCGCGGCTTGGGACAGAAGTTAAACTTTGCTCGCGGACGCGCGGACGCCGGGAAGCTTGAGACCTGCAGCGGCCGGGAGGCGCCGGCCGGAGGAGGCGGCGGGGCCGGCTGGCCTAGTCCACAGCCCTGCTCCTCCGCGGGCCCCGCGCCCGCGAGTCCCTTCCCGTCGCCCACCGCATGCATACCCACCCGGAGGTGAAATCCTGCTGCACGCTCAGCAGCCGCTCGCGCAGGGTCTCCAGCATCGCCGCCGCCTCTCCTCCCCTCGGGCCCGCGCCGCTGCTCCGGCACCTGTCACACGCGAGGCCCCCGACTCTCACGGGCGACCCCGCCCCCGGCTCGGCCCTCGCCTGGCGCCGCAGCCCCGCGCCTTCCGCGTTGCCACCCGCGCCGGCCGCGCGCCCTCGTCCCGCCCCCGCCGCGTTCCCGGTCCGCACAGCCGCAGTGGAGTGCGCCCGGCGGCCTGCCGCTGGGAGGCGGGACGAGGAATGGGGCGGAACTCCCTCTCTGGTGGGCGGGGCTTCCCCTGCCGGGTCGGCCGGAAGCTGCCTGGCGTTTGCGTAGCCCTCGCTGGGCCCTGTCGGGTTTTTCTCGGTACAAGGATGTGCTCTGTGGTCGAACTATAGTTTAAGTCGAGTGTCCCGTGGGACGACGCGCTGATTTTTAGGGCTGGGAAAAGAGTTAGATCAGTTTTGCTTAGCGTGCCCTGCTCCGTAGCAAATCACTTTGTGAAATGTGGATCAAGGATCTGACTCTCCAAAGCTTCTGCTTTGGGTGGTTTAGAGTGTCAACCATTCCAAGAGGTTTCATTAAATGGCAATAATAATTGTCTTCCTTACTTTTCTGCTCTTTAACCAGTCTCGTCGCATTTTTGCACCCTCCACAACAAAAGAGATGACCCTTTGGAAGTCACCTGCGATTTCGTTGTTGCCAATACCGTTCATTACTTCTCTCACGTGATTTTTTTCTAGACCAGCCGGTCGTCTCAATGCAGCTGGTCATCCCATTCTTAAAATATGCTCCGTTCTTACCTTCAGAATCTTTATAGCTCTCTTTTCGATGTCTCCTTGGTCAACAACTGCGCCTCACACTCCCGCTCTTCCCCACCTGTACTGTCCCTCTATTACTTTTCCATCACCTTTGGAAATTTATGTCAAGACACTGACGACGCCCTTATCCCTACCTTCAGCCGCCTTCCTCTTCTCTATCCTTTAATTCCTACAGGTTGCTTCCCTAAGGCATATCCAACCGGCATTCAACCCAGAAAATCCACAATTTCACTGCATAGATCTCCTCTTAGCCTGTTCCCTCTCCATTTTGTGTGTGTGTGTGTGGGGGGGGGGGGGGGGGGGGGGAGGTGGTACTGATGATTAAACTCAGGGCCTCTCACTGAGCTATTATTTGTGTGTGGTACTGGGGATTGAGCCCAGGATCGTTGCATAGAACTACAGCTCCAGCCATTTTTATTTTTGATTTTGAGACAGCATCTCAACCAAGTTGCTATGTTGCACAGCTTTGGTTTAAACTTGCAATCATCTGGTCTCAGCATCCCAGAGTGCCTGGGATAAAGACCTGTGCCTCTGGACCGCTTTATTTTATATTTTTGAGAGAGGTTCTAATCAAGTCACTAAGTTGTCCAGGCTGGGCCAAAACTTGTAACCCTCCTACGCAGCCTCTCACAGTACTGGGATTACAGGTGTTTGCTCACACAGCCAGCTGCAGGTCTTTTACATTTCAGTAAATATCGCCACCACCCACCAGCTTTGCTGAAGTTAAAACACCTGAAACCATCCCTAGTTCCTGTCTCTATTGACCCATAAAGTCCCATCAACAACTTCTAAAGTATCACCAGGACCTGCTGTGGTGTCCCCACCTTCACTGTAATCAGCCTGGTTCCAGGCACCATCCTCTTTCACTAGGAGCACACAGTTCTCCCCCAGTTTGCTCTTTGGCCCCAACCCTCCATCCATCTTAGCCAGAGGATTGCTTAAAAGATCAATTAGACATACTGGTCTCATACCTAAAATATTTTGTAGGTATTCAGAAATGTATCTGTTTCTTCCAAATTCTCCAATTTACTGGAGTATAAGTTTTCAAAATGCCTCCTTATAATTCTCTCAATTTCATCAGTGTCCATTGTAGCTTCACCTTTCACCCTGAGAACTTTTTAAAATAAGCTTTTTCTTTGTCAAATTGCCCCTTAACTGACTCTCTAACACCCATTGGATAGGTTTCTTCTGGCCAGTCAAACTCTACCAGTCACTTGCGAGCTTGCATTCTGTTTCTTAATTTAGTGCACCTGGTACATGTTAAAGTGTATTGTAATAAAATTATTAATTAAAACTTTATTTGAAAACCAGGGCTTAGTGAGGTGAGCAAGTTGTTTACCTAAGGTACAAGACTTAACAGGGAGCTGATTCTTTTAATGTCTGGGCCTCCCACCTTGCACATGTGCCTGTCTTGTCCTTTAGACCCAGTCTCTCCACTGTGTCTGGCAGTTGTCACCGCATGTCCCTGTCCACATGTGGGGCAGCACAGAGATCCTCAGTAGCCCTTGACCCTCTTCTGTCTGATGCTCCTGGTCCTGATAGGGGGCCCTCTGGCTAAGCGTGTGGGTTGTGGGGGGATCAGTTCTTGTTCTGACTCCAAAGTTCTCCTCCCTCTCTCACCCCAGGCCCTGGTACAGAAGAAGGGAGAAGGGTCCCTTGTAGGGAGTCACAGGAGAAGTCACTGGACCCCCCAGCACAGCTATCTGCACAGTCGGGTTGGTCTGGGAATGGGCCCACAAGTAAGAAAGAGAGAGAGAGAAAGAGAGAGAGAGAGAGAGACAGAGACAGAGAGAGAGAGAGAAGTTGGGCCAGTAGCTCAGGTATGTAATCCCAATGCTTTAGGGGGCTGGGGCAAGAGGATCACAAGTTAGAGCCCAGCTTGGGCAATTTAATGATTTAGTGAGACCCTGTCTTAAAATAAAAAAAAATTAGCATAGCTCAGCAGTTTAAAATGCTTGCCTAGCAAGTACAAGGCCCTGTATTGGATCCCCCACCACCACATAAATCTGGAGAAGTGGCACATGCCTGTAACCCCCACACTGGAGAGGCTGAGGCGGGAGGATAGCTGTGCGTTCCAGGCCAGCCTAGGCTACCTAGTGAGTTTATGACCAGCGAGGCCTGCAGAGCAAGACCCTGACAATAAATAAATACATAAATAAATGGGCTGGGTTCCACACCCAGCACTACAAATGTGTGGGGGTGTGGGGGGGGGGGGTGGTGGCTTAACAGGTAGCCAAAAAACTCAGTAATCGGTATTTTTAAAAAGTCAGAATTTTGTGGAAAAGATTCATGATATACAAAACATCAATGTTTAATAGAGACCAATTGTGATAGGTCTAGGTTGGAGAAGACGAATGAGGTGAGTGGTGCGAGTACTGACCCGGATAGAAGCTGCCTCCATTCTTGCTCAGCTCTATATCCCCAGCTGCTGAAACAGAGAGTGGAAATGCCCATGTAGACAGTGTGGTCTTCTCTTCCCTGCCCCTCCACAATGGGGATTGAACCCAGGGTCTTTGCACCAAATTACATCCCCAGCCCCTTCATATTTAGAGACAGGGCCTCACTAGTTCTCTGAGTCACTCAAGCTGGACTCTTAACTTGCGAGTCCTCTGCCTCAGCCTCTCAGATTGCTGGGATCGCAGGCATGCACCACCACTTCCAGCTCTGATTGTTTTGTTGTGGGAATTAAGTAACGTAATACACTTATGGTTTATGGCTGGGGAATGCCTCTTCCCCACTCCTGATGTTTTCTTCTATGTGGAAGAAGCGCCGCTGCTGATAAAATGCTCCCAGCTTTTTCTAATGGAGGAAATGAGGTGGTAGTGATTAATGAGCTAGAAATAAGGAGCATAGCAAAGCTTCAAAAAGAGCACGCGTTCTGCTGTAGAAGGACAGGCTGCAGGCTGGCCCACTTCTTTTTGTGTGTGGATGGGCAGGTCTTCATCTAAGGCTTGGGACTTGGAGCTCTGCTTGCCCATATTTGTAAGCCAAGTGCTTCAGCAGATGATCAGAAATAAAAATGCCTTTGCCTCATTGTGCTGACTGTATGTTCTTATAACTGTGTTAATTCAGACAAGAATGAAGGGTGCTGGTTTTCACCCCTTTAAGTAATACATGAGGCAAACAAAAGAATCAAAAGATCACATGAGACACCTTCGTATCTAGGCAATTTGGAGAGAATTATTAAATCTATTTTATTTTATTAGGTTATATCAACCCCTCTAACCATTAACTTGCTTTCTTTTCTCTTTCTTTTTTGTTTTTTATTTTTATTTTTTTCAGTGCTGGGGATTGAGCCCAGGGTCATCACACTGGGCTCATTTTTAGTTTGGATGTTGAGAGAGGGTCTCACTGAGTTGACAGATTGCCCAGTCTGGGCTTGAACATGCAGTCTTCCTGCCTGAGTGCTGAGATTGCAGGCCTGTGCCATCAGGCCTGGCTATAAATTTTCATATGACTAAGTTTAATGGGTTCCAATGTAGCACCAACTCTGGGAAAAAAAAAGGAGCCTGTTATTATTAGCTTTACTAGTTATGTCTAAACATTTTCCCATGAACATTCCTAATGATGCTTAGTAAGTTGAAAAAACAAAGTTTTAAAAGTACTAATCAAGAAAGACAATCTATTACACAAAGATAAAAGTAAGTCTTTTATAAATGGAATCAGAAAGAAAATTACTATTGTTACACATGAGTTGTTTGAGGGGGTGAGAGGTAAGACTTGTGACGTGTTGTGGTAACAAAAATAGCATTGTAATAACGAGCCAGAGAGTAGAAAGATCAGTTGACAAAATGAAAAAAAAAGTTTTGAAATACAATTAGAGAGCACACATCAATGTTGGAAGGTATTGGCCTAGTATTGAATTAAGAATTGGCTGAGATTTGATTCAAGAGCTGAGTATGAGGAAAATGGGTGCTAAGATGTGTGGCCCCAATAATAGCACTGCTGAAAGGCTGGTTCCCCAGAACCAAACTTCCCTGCAGCAACAGTATCTGTTATGGTGTCACTGTCACCTGAGAGCATGATGCAAACACAGGTTCTCAGACCCCTCCTGGACCTACCGGACCTCTGTCAGGATCCTTCTCTGAGGCAAATATGGTGGCATAGGCCTATAACCGCAGCACTCTGGAAGTAAGGAGGATTAAAAGTTCTATCCCAGACAGGGCAACTTAGCGAGACCCTGTGTTAAAATAAGAAACAAAACAAAAAAGAATTGTTTTTAAAAAGGGGCTGGAGATGCACAAAATAAAAAAATTAAAAAAAAAAGAAGGGCTGGGGATATTGTTCAGTGCAAAGGCTCCGGGTTCGAGTCTCAGTACCACCTCCACAAAAGAGATTTACCTTAGTATGTGAGACCTTCTCTATGGCACTTGTAGAGGAAACGCAGAAGGTTCCTGACTCAAAAATGTCTCACTCTGGATGAAGTGAGTAGTGAGGATTTGATGAAATTAGATCTTCAAAGAAAGATGTTACTAAAAGAGAATGCTGTAGAACCCAGAAGCTTCCCCACCATGTCACTGTCACAGGGCTTTTAGAGTAATTGGAAAGGTCTGTTTAGTGACAGAATCCAACCTAGAGCTATAAAGGTGTTTATAGTATGTTATTAACTTGTGATTTTTTACAAAGCTGACACATAAAAGACATTTTTTTACTCAAGATGGAACCTTCACACTGAGTTACACCACCAACCCTTTTTATTATTTATTTATTCATTCATTTAGAGACAGAGTCTTCCTAAGTTGGTAGATTGCCTCAGCTGGGCTCTAACTCATGATCCTCCTGCCTCTGCCTACCAGGGTTCTGGGATTTCAGGCCTGTACGGTGAGACCTGGCTTCATATAAACACTACTGATAACTGTAATTTTAAGAGTTTAAATATGCCAGGAAAATCCATGTAAAAGCTATATATCTTTCTTGAGAAGCAATGATAAGCAGAAGATAAGCTGGGTAAAGCTGGCAAGGTGACATGTGTATGGCATTTTGGAAAGGAAAGCAGACACCAAATGAAACCAGGAAGGTGAAGGAGGGAAATCCAGTACATGAGAGAAAAAGTTAAAGTGCGGCTGAGGAACTCTGGAGAGGGCTGGGAAGAGGACCTCAAGGTCCGAAAATGGAAGCAAATAGACCGAGCAGCCACTGATGTCTGGGGTGACCTCCTTGGCAGCAAAGTTAGGAAGAAGTTTTTGACATGAGCTGAACTGAAACAACATCTCAGCTGCATGTATTTGTGTTCCAGAATTTCATCCTGCTTAAGAGAATGTAACTGGGCTGCTAATCTTGTTTTTTTTTTTTTTTTTTTTTTTTTTTTTTTTTACTCAGATGAAAAAGAGAAAGGTAGTCTGCCATGCATTCAAGGAGGAAACCTGTTTTTTTTTAAATTTGTTAATTTGTTTGGTAACATATTATCTATATTAAGAGATGTTATCTGTAAAATATTCATAAGTAGCCAAGTGACTCCATTCACCGAAGTGTAGAGACCCTACATGTCAAGAAGGCCACAAATTGCACTCTTACAAACAAATAATTTTCTCTAGAGAAAGTATAAATCACTGAGCTCAGTGGTGCATGCAGGCCTATTGTCCCAGCACTCTGGGAGGCTGAGGTAGGAGGAACACAAGTTCAAGCCCAACCTGGCAACTTTGCAACTTAGTAAGACTCTGTCTCAAAACACACACAAACACACACACACTCACTCACTCACTCACTCACTCACACTCTGGAAATATAGCTCAATGTGAAGGCCTTGGGCTTGATCCCCAGAAACACTATATATGTTTTTTTTTTTTTTTTTTTACATATCAAAGAATGTATCTTCTAAGCCACTATACTCTATAACAAAGGAGTATCTTTGGGAAAACTGAAGAACATACAAAAACTCTCTAATAAAAATTAGCAAAAAATGATTGAGACAATTGTTACCTGAAGTTTCAACTTAATCCAGACAGAAGAGGCCCCAATAATTGATCATGACTAATTAAAATAACTAAAAACTCAGTGATGTAGCAGGACCCTGTTTCAAAATCAAAACAAAAAAAAGGGGGGGGGGTGGTACTGGTGATGTAGCTCAGTGAAAAGGCCGTAGGCTGAATCTCTAGTAACACAAAAAAATAATGTAAGTTCAAAATCCCCTTTCTTACCCACCAAACATCCTCTTACATAGGTTCCAGGGCCCTCAGCTGATTCCAGTTTAACAGGTGTGACACATTTACAGGATTGCTGTAAGAAAACTCTGGCCCCAGGCAACTCAGATCAAAACCTGTCCCATCCCTGCCAGCCCACAATGTATATGAAACTTTGCCGTCCTTCACTCAGGGGCTGCAGCCTCCCTGTGCTCACCTAGCTCATTGAAACCACCTTCTGCCTTGAACTCACATCCCATCGTTGCTTTTGTTCAAAACCTTACAAGGCAGGAGAATCAAAGACTCAGAGGGGCCAAGAACAGACAGGCCCTGCTAAGACTCCACAGCTCATTACCATTCGATAGTACCTGCTGGGTCCCACTGCATTTCCACTATAGTCCACTGTTTATCAAACCTAACCATAAAAATACCCTGGCTCCCTTCAGTCACGCCTTCGCTTCCTCATGAGGGCTCCACATCACGCAACACATATTAAATCACATTGCCTGGCTTCTTTTTGCTCATCTGTCTGCCATCTTGAGGGCCTCTGCCAGGAACCTAAGCAAGGAGGGGACACTATTTCTTTTCCCCTCCGCTAGTCAGGAGACAACAAACGCTCCAGTGTCCTAAGAGCAGCCTGTAGAAGCTGTCATTCCAGAAAGAATTTCTGTTGTGTCTCTCCTAGTGGCTCCTGGAGTCCCACCTACCTTCCCGATTCTCTCTGCTTCCATTTGTTACTCTTTCTATGTTTACCACAGAACACCTGCTGCCCTGTAGATTCAGCTTCACTGCTTCTTTGCTTCTGTCACGACTGCTAAGGGTGCCTCTCCCACCATGGCCAGAGGCTCTGAATGCTGTCACTAGTCCCTGCTGAACCACAGATATCTCAGGTAACTGAAATTCTCTCTCTCTCTCTCTCTCTCTCTCTCTCTCTCTCTCTCTCTCTCACTCTCTGTCCCCCTTCTCTCTCCCTCCCTCCTTCCATCTGTCTCTCTTTCTGTGTTTTGAGACAGGGTCCCACACTGTACCAGTTGGTCCTGAGTTCACTATGTAGCTCAGGCTGGCCTCAAACTCATAGTAGTCTTCCTGAATCAGCCTGTGAGTTCTGGGATTACAAGCATGTACTCCCATGCCCAGCTTAGGTGATGCTGGGGAATAGAACCCAAGGGCCTTGAGCTTGCTAGGCAAGTGCTCTAACTGCTTTGCTATTCCTCCAGCCTCATGCAAAGCCTCTCCACTTTATGCTACATGTGGCAAATTCTGCCAAACTTGGGCAATAGTGATTTTGAGCTTTGGTGCATACCTGCCCCCACACACCCCATTTTACCCCAAGAAGTAAACAAGGGCTAAGACTCACCAAGGGGAAATCTGTATATAAATAATAACTAAAGTGGAAACAATACATTCACTGTTTTGCTTGATTATGTTTTTGCTTGTGTAGCCTCCATACATAGGGTTAGTGAAGTAGATGACATGTTTGCAACATTCACTGCCTTTATAATTCATGGAGAATCTCAAAGAGCTAAGAGGAGAGTCAAGTTCCAACCTACAGAAACCCCACCTTAATTAAAGTATTCACAGAAATGGAAGAGGTCAACAGGTGTGTTTGTCATCTTCATAAACCACTTAATGTGCCACTGAAAAGCTTTGTGGACTATATGGATGGTTTGCTTCCCCTGTCCCCAGTGCTCCATCCCTATGTTAGTTGAATCATTGTTCATTTGATCCTCTACCTGGTGGCTCCTGGGTGAAAGCTCAGCTATGAGGGGGCATTGGTTAGTCAATGAGGGGCTTTTCATGAAATGTCATTTTTTCTTAGTAAAAATTTTAAGGGAGGAGCAGTATCTGAGAGCAGGAAGCCCATTGGCCCTTCCGTCCCTTTGTCCTACCTGTAGGCTACATAACGGGGAAATACTTGGCAGGAGCAAGTTAGAGACTAGGGATGTCCTGGGCCACAGGGATATATTCCATCTACTAACTGTCCACTGCCTCTTAAAATGCATCCCTGTGTCCAATGGAGCTTGTATCTTGGTGATTCTCTGCAACATTATCTACAAGTCATCATAGAGGCCTTAGCAAAGAGTGGCATAAGAGTGGTGTTAATATTATCTTCAATTACCTATGCTGATATTAGCTATTACTTACTAAGAACTCACTGTTGCCTGGCAAAATTCTAAAATTCTAAGCACTTTATACATATTATATTAAATAGGAAGCTAAGGCTCTATAAGACATATCAACCCATGAAGAGCTTCCAATCTAGCAGTGCACCAACACCCACAAGGTGGCTAGTGTTTAAAAGGTGGTGGCAACTGTCCAAAGTGTGGCTCATTTTGCCTTTGTTTTAAACACAGGAGTTACCGAAGGGGGCCTATTGTTGGGATCCCGCTCAGAAACATGAATTCGGGGACCTCAGTATCAACTCTTAAAGGGTACATGTGATTGGGTTTGTGAGGTTTGGGCATGTGACTCCACCACCTTCAGGGCCAGCCTGTGGCAAATGGCCCCTGGTTATGTAAAAGCTAACTTCCGCAAGTGAGCTGGGCTACTTGAGTTCCTTAAGTTTGTAGACAGATTATCCAAGGCACTGCCCCCTCACAGACTGGCAAGACCCTGGGGGGAGGGGATAGAGATGACGGAGAGACACCAGAGCAAGGGAGGGGTGAGCCAAATCACCCAGGCATCCATACCAGGCGCTGCACCTTTTGGAGGGGAGCTGGGAAAGCATCACATGCCATGGCTGGATCCCACTGGGGAGACTAACAGGAAGGTGCAAAGGAGACTCCGCATCACAGGAGCGAACAGCCTCCTAGCGTGAATATGAATCTGAGACATGGGTGGTGAAGGTGGAGAAGAACAGCAGGAGCTTGGGCTGTTCCCCTTGTTGGCTGAAGCTGAGTGTCCTGCCTCTCTCTTAGTCCCGGACAGTGGGCTATCCCCTGGTCCTTGCCAACCTTGCTGTCCCAAAATCGGAGCTTACATCACTGCAAATCTAGCTACAGGAGACCACTCAGCCATGTGAGCCACTCATACGGGTGGCATCACTATCTGAGCAGGGCTTCATGGAGGTCATGAAGCCTTCAGAGCAGGCATCCCAAGTATGGCAGCCCCAATGCCCCAACTGCCTTGTGCCCAGTTCAGATTCTCTGGAAAGGATTTTCAGAAGGATGTGGTCACTCAAAATATCTTACTAGAAGAGGCATATTGTGTGTGTGTGTGTGTGTGTGTGTGTGTGTGTGTGTGTGTGTGTGTGTATGTGTGTGGTACCAGAAATTAAACTCGGGGCCTTCATACTGAGCTACATAACCCCTCTTTTTTATTTTGAAACTAAGTCTCTGTAAATCATCAAGTTGCCTAGGCTGGGTTCAACCTTGGAATCTTTCTGCTTCAGCTTCCCAGGGGCTGAACCATGCTACAGCAGGGTTTTAATGGTGGGGATAACAGATCATTTTGGGTCAGGCTGTCTTTTAGGCAGAATCGTTTGGGTGGATTTTTATTGTTGTGCAGGTGGGTGCAAATAGGCATTGGCCTAGAGGAAGGATGCTACAGAACATTCTGGCAGATAGATCTTAAAATTGTGATGAAAAGCTAGGCCACTCTGTATAAGGCCCAAGGAGCCTCTTAAGAGGGCAGCCATAGAGGGTCTTCTGGTGCCTTCACTTTTCAAATTGTCTGCCATAAAATAACTCTCATAGGTCAAGGTGGTCCCATTGAGGCCAGCCACCTAGTGGGACCCAAAGAAAAACTCATTGTGATGGGAGGGTAAGGAGAAAAAGTAGGATCAAGAAGGTTGGAAAGGTTTGTACAGGTTATCTGAGTCAGTGGATAACCTCAGTTCTGTTGGAGAAGGGCCACTTGGAGGGAGCACACGAGGATTCTGGGAGTGGGAGTGGGGGTGGAAGTGTGTGTGTGTGTGTGCGTGCGTGCGTGCTCATGCACAAGTAAAGAAGACTGAGCCTCCAGAGATGATGTAAACACAAGACCATTTTTAGCATGGAATAACCAGATTTAGCACTGAACTACCAACAGCTACTATAATTTTAGTTAGTAGTTGGCCATTAGCCATAGGAAGGTGGATCTGAGTTTTGTCTCTAACCAAGAGAAAACAAGACAATCCTGAGTTTTTGAAATTATTATGGGAGAAGAACCACTGAAGAGGGAAAAAGACATTCAGAGAAAGGTAGGTTTGGAGATTAATTTGAATAACAGTGTTATCCTCCTAACTAGTAAAGATGGCTCTACTGGCATCTTGGAGTGTGGTCTTGAGGGAGTGGTGAGTCGGGACCTTGTTCCTGTCCTTGTGCTCATTTGCCTGCACTGTATCATCAGGCATTAGAGTCTCATGAGGAACACACACTGTAGATCCCCCACAGCTCACAGTGGAGCTCCACTCCTGTGAAAATCTAGTGCTACTGCTGATCTGACAGGAGGGGGAGCTCAGGTTGTAATGTAGGTGGGGGGAGCAGCTGTAAACACAGATGAAGCTTCTCTTGCTTGTCTTTCTACTGTGCAGTCCAGTTTCTGACAGGCCACAGGACAGTACCAGTCTGTGGGTTGGGGTTTGAGGACCTCTGCTTTTTGAGTCCATTCTGGGAAAAATTGGCCATAATAACTACTTTCTGTTTTTTAAATCCTTTGTCTACCCATAGGGAACCACAAACCACCCTGTCTTCATCTTTTAGTACAGAATGTTGCCACTAAATGTTTGTAATATTTATTACAGTTTTGCTATTGCAACTTTAAATCAATTCATATCTGGAAACTCATCCCACAGGCCAAATGGAATCCAGCCAAGGATCAGATCCAGCCTTCAAAATCCTCCCCTTTGCCTCTTCCCTGTCATTTCTTTATGTCCTTTTGCATCTAAGGCAAATGCATTTTGCTGAAACCTAGTTATGGGTTTGAGGGGGAAGGCAGTTTCACATCCATCACTAAATTTAAACTCTGACGTTAAGTCTCAAGTTCTTTGCCCTAAAAATAGCTAAGAGCTGAAATGGAATAGAAGTGAAGGTCAGTATCAACTATAGTTTCAGGTATCAGAGGTAAAGTGAGAACAAATGCCAGTGTATTCCCCTTGCCTGACCCCTGCTGCCTCTGCACACTACCCTGCAGGTGCTGCACCCAAACATATCACCCCTCTTCCTAATCACTGTTACTCCATATTCATATACATGATACAGTGCTTGCTAGAGCATTATTTGGCCTTTAAGGTTATTTGGAAAGGTGGTCAGTTCTTCCTTGGAAAAAAAAGACTTGATGTCATTTGGGGGAAACATTATTTTTGGAAACTAAAATACTGATTATAGGCTGCCTGCCTACCCACCCACTACAAATGTGCCTTATAAACCTTTGGTAGAAATGCAAAACTTGAATGGTTTAGCTAAATATAGTTCATTGAAATAAAACTTAAAAGTTCCAGCAATTAAAATGGGACCTCAAAATTTTTTGCTCATTTTTCACAAAACAGGCAAACACACACACACACACACACACACACACACACACACGTTATTTTTAAAAAAAGAAAGAAAGAAAAAACTACGTTCTAATAGAATTCCCAATGATGGCACTTATATGTCCGGTCATTTAGACTTAATGGATTTTTTAAACTTTAGTTTAAGGCTACCTATTGATATCTTAGCTGTACATTTTCTATTTTGCCCAGCAGTAGAATTAAGTTATTCATTTCCAGGTGGCATTATGAGGGCATAGCTCTTAGTGGTGAACTTTAGCTTGTGTGTTTATTTAAGTAGCATAAGACGGGGAAATTCCACTGTAAGTGACTGATTAGTCATTAAACAATGTACAACTTTAACTGAGTGACTCTGATACCAGATGGTGACCCTGTGGTAGACTTGATTTCTTAGCCTGGAGGTTGGCATTGGAGAAATGGTTGTGTTTCTTAGCAACAGGGTTTCCTAGAGTTCCTAGAGTTCCCAGGTAGAGGTGATGTAATGCAGTCCACTCATTTCCCAAATGAGAATATTACTGCTGGGCATGGGGTGTGGTGATGCCAGCAGCTGAAAAGAACTTGTCACTTTTACTTTGTTTCCAGTATCTACAGTGTTTTCCCTTACTGGGAAAAGTGAGGTGTAGAAAGATTAACATTACAAATTGAACATTTAAAAATTCTCCATATGCAAAGCTGGTGTAATTGGGACGGTGTAAAAGCCATCTTATTTATTAATTTATTTTTCTTTTCTACCTTTTTTATTTATTTTTGTGGTACTGGGCATTGAACCTAGGGCATTCATCCTTGGACCATTTTTTAATTTTTAGTTTACTGTGAGACAAGGTCTTGCTAAGTTGCTAAATTTCCCAGGCCAGGTTCAAACTGGAGATCATCTTGTTTCAGTCTCCCAGAACGCTGAGATTACAAGCTGGTGCCACCAGGCCCGACTATGACTGTTTTTAATCTCATGATTAGCTATTTAAATTATTGAAAATCAAAATATCCATTGTGCATGGAGGCATACAGACGTGCGCATGCACACACACACACACACACACACACACACACACACACACATTAAATAAAGAAGAGAAGCTTGAGCTTTGGCTCAGGAAAGTGTTTCTTCTTTTCCTGAGTCCAAGGCCAGGTTTCATTGTCCTCCTCCACCCAGAGACTCTGAGCCTTCATCAGCCATAGACACTTGCACTACACATGTGTCTAGCCTGACTCCCCTAGGTCACCCAAACAGCCTTCTCCGTCTCCTTGTTCCAACTCCCACCACTCGTTGAGATGAACAAGACTGAAAAAGTAGTTAGCCCCAACTCACGTTTGACTTTCTAGTAGTCCCTCTTTTCCTGAGTGCTTACATCATTGCAGAAGGATGCTTCTGCGTTTGGGTATCACCTGGCAGTAGGAGTGTGGACAATCAAAATAAGAATAAATATGTTATTTTCAAAGGTTTTCTCAGTCTATAGTCACCCTGCTGTCTCAACTGCTTCTTAGTTTATGGAACAAACACAAAACACATGTGGTTTATCTGAGAATATTGCAGCACATTGCAATCCATGTGCCCGATTATTCTGCCATTTGAGGTAGGATCCTATATTTTCCTACTGATTCGATAGTACTGATTTAGGTCACAGATGCATGTTTCTTTTGATATCCCATCTTTTAGTTTTATTTGGGCAAAGAACCCACTTGAAGGAATGATCCCTTGTCCGTTGAATATATTCGAGTGGGATTTTTGATCCTGGTTTCCAGCTTTTCTCCAGTCAGGGGTCAGGAAAACAATCCCATCGAGGCTATTTACTGTCTTGCTTTTTAAACTTAGTGATGTAAAGACTGAAAAATAAGGTTGCTTGTCCTTTCTAGTGGGGGTGTGGGAATCAGACCATTTAGGAATTCCTTCTGCTGAGAGCGAGAGAGAGAGAGAGAGAGACAGAGACAGAGAGAAACAGAGAGACTCCAAGGGTACATCCTTATTGGAGACCAAGCTTTTAGCACATGAGCCTTTGGGGGGACATCCCAGATTCAGATTCTAATACCAATCAACTACGCATGTCAGTTTTCCTGCTTTTATATAGCCTTCTTCCATTAAAATCTGGGCTGGCTTGACCCTAGAACTTGCAGCTTGCAAAAGCAACAGCTTTGGGAACTTTTGGGACTACTTGGGAAGCTTGGAGCTTCTACCTGGACCTCTTGAAATGCTCACCCTGAGGCAGCAAGATATGATGTAAGAAGTCTGGCTACCCTGCAGTGCCATTTCTGGGAAGGAGCCCGAACCAGTCACACAGGAGAGTCTGCATGGATAGAATTCTCCTGTTAGCCGTCAGCTCTTCAAACTAGCCCGGGTGAGGTGGCAGACTGTGTAGTTGAGCCTTCAGGTGACTCTGGCGCTAGTTGCCATCTGACTTTAGACACTGGAGAGATTCCCAAGTGAAATTGGCCAGCGTTCCCAGTCAGCCATAGAACCAAGAGAGACAAAACTGATTGTTTGAAGCCACTAGTTGTAACATAATTTGTTACTTAGCAATGGACACCTGGTACAGGTACTGAATGGAAGGTGATTATAAGGCCACAGGCAAACCAGTTTCTGTATAATCAAGATGTAACAAATGTCAAGATTCTATTTTGTGCCAGATCCTGCACGTGTTCCTTTGCATGTATCACAATGTGAAATTATCAACATGGAATGTTCGCAGATTTTTCTACCAAATCACACTATCATACTGACAAAGAAGTCCTATAATTTTTAAGTTGATAATTTTGCATGGCTTGCAAAAAGTGTAATAGGTTTCATTGAGAGAAGAAAGGTTCTTGCAAGAATCTGTTTCCTTAACTGTGTTACTCATCTGTGACTGGATCACATGGGCTTTGGCTTCCATTAGGATTACGTATACATCAGCCTGTTCAAGCCTTTAATAATACCACAAGGAATGTATTATTACCCGTGATTTGTAGAGGTCAAGAGGGGCTTCAAAGTCATGTGCTAGTGAGCAGAATAACCAGTATTTATTTTCATCTGGGCCTGCTGATTCCCCTTCACCGTTGTAGAATCAGTTTCCTGGCAAGCAGCTTCCCTTCGTAATGTTGTCTTTTCAGCTACTGAGCTACTTAGCCTCACTTCAGCGCAGTGTCATTGGGGTTAGGAGTAGGGTGGGGGTGGGCAGAGGTGGCTGTGAGTATTTGCTCATGCGCACTTTACACGTATAGCTGGATATTTTAATAACCAGGCAGACAATACTTTCACTGAATTTTGTTCGTGCTTCCTAAGTTTCTAAAAGCAGGTTTTAAACAGAGCACATATGAATGTCAGATAATGTAACTGCTTGAAAGTCTGTTATGTGTTCTTTATCATATTTAATTCTGTGAGATCTATTGAGTTTTAAAGCTGCTAATTTGATGCAGTCTACAAAGAAGATAATGCCCTAAGGCTATCTTGAACCGGTTTAACAATAAAAGCAGCTGCTTCTGTTGAATATAAACCCTGATAAAAAATACTTGGTGACAGAAGACTGGGTTCTGAATTCTTTCTTTCTTTCTTTCTTTCTTTCTTTCTTTCTTTCTTTCTTTCTTTGATGCCACTAGTCAGTTGCTAACCTTTCTCCATCAGCTCAGGATCTATCTCTGTTTAAAAAGACAAGAAACTGCTTAGCATTCTTGTGGCACTTTTGTGTCACAATGCAGGTGTGTTTTGAGGAAAGAAATGAGGGCTAGTCAGCCTTGACGATAAAAGCATTCCTGCTGGATTTTCATAACCAAAAAAAAAAAAAAAAAGAGAGAGAGAGAGAGAGAGAGATAACTGTACTTCTGACTGATAGTATGCATTTCCTAATTTAAATGTAAAATTAGGAAACCTGACATTTCCTCTTTAAAGAGCAGCTTGGATACAAAAGCAGGTCCTGATTGTATAGACATGTATGCCCAGTGTGTTCCCACAGTCGCCTTTGGGTGCTTTTCACCTCTACCAGAGCAAAGCCACTGGGCAGGAGGGAATTTATAACCAGTTAATTTGACTAAGTAACTGTTCCAATTTTCTAATTAGGATCTGAGAGAAACACTAAAAACAAGGATTGGCAGTTGCCTGTGAATTTCAACTATTCATGTTTTCACATGCCTTATCTTGAAAATTAAAAAAATATATATTATCAGTATTAAAAAAAGAAGAAAAAAAGGTTGCACAAAGGGTGGGGCACATGGATGTTGCTTGATCTAGGTTTGAACCCTGGATGTATTGCTAGGTGAGTGGCTCTGGCAATCTCTCTAATGTGGCAAAAGTTCTGTTTCTGTGCCTATGAAATGGGGGTAACAAAGCCTCTCACATGTGGCCAATGTGAGAGTTCAAATGGCCTGACAGGTGACACTGTGTGTCTGGCACTGGTACACAGTAGGAAGCCAGGAATTCACAGCTTCATTCTTCTGTGACACCAGGGGTTAAAAAGAACATAAGAAGCCAGGTCTTGTGGTGCAGGCCTATAATCCTAGCACTGGAGGAGGCTGAGGCAGAAGGATCCTAGTTCTCAAGTTTGAGCCAGTCTGGACAATTTAGCAACTTAGTGACAACTTGTCTCAAATAAACAGTAATAATGGGCTGGGGATGTAGGTCAGAGCAAAGGCCCCCATGTTCAATCCTTAGCACCATAAGCAAACAAGCAGAACATAAGAATACTAATTCTATCCTACAGGTTTTTTTTTTTTTTTTTTTTTTTTTTTTGTGCTGGCGATTTTACTCAGGACTGTGCTGCATTCCATCCCATTGTTATTTTTGATTTTGAGATAGGGTCTCACTAAATCCCTAAATTGCCTAGGCTCGGTTTGAACTTGTAATACTTCTGCCTCAGTGCCTTAGAGTGCTGGAATTATGAGCCTGTATGGCTCAGCTTTTAGCCTGCAGTTTTAAGGAAAGTGTCTGGGGATATAGCAATAAAGCAAACTCACGTTCTCCTACCATACAGTGGCAACAAAGATCACTCCTGTGTTTGGAAAGTGTGGGGACTTCTACCCACCAGCAAACAAGCAATTCTGCAGTGACGCTCACTGAGTACCCTCAAATGGAGTCCAATTCTGACACCATCTACCTGGACATGGTGTCTTACCCCAGAGGTGGAGGGCTCAGTCCCCAGGGCTCTCTCTCATCCTGCTTCAGGTGCCAGCCGCAAGCCCCTAGTCACTCGGGGTTTCACGGAGGCTTGAGTGTGAGGGAAGCAAGAACAACTGTGCAGACAGCGGGGAGGGCCCAGTTATGAGCCAGCTCACACATAGCTAGAGTTCATGTGCATGAAATCCAAAATACGTATATCCATATCCTAATATCACAGCATCAAAGCTTATTGACTTCCTAGATTTACTAATCAATAAGCATCCCCAAATGCACAAAAGCTCACTGGACTCAGAACCAGAGACTAGCATCTAATTCCAGGGTCCATTTGGGACTCCTTGATTTTTGTAGACATCAGTCACCAGAGGAAAAAAATATATATAAATGATACTCAGCTTCAAGCTACTTGTAGGACTCTTAAAAATTATAATTCATGATCGATTGCCTTTAAGTGCTTTGAGGAATGAATGGTTCTACACAATTTATTTATTGTATAAAATATGCTTTGAGAGTATGAATTTTTTAATGCAATAGTCTATGGAAGGCTGTAAAACAGTCCATGGGAGGCTATATGCAATGTCCAGTGACACTGGATGCAAGGCTCTGACCTTTTGAGAACGTGGTTTCCTTAGCAAGAAGAAGTGACTTTGAAGTGAGTACATATATTGTGATGGCCATTGCTATGGTTTGGATATGGAATGTCTCCAACAGAGTCATGTATTTTGATGTTGTGGAAGGTCTATGGATTCCATATACTGTTAAGAGGTGGAGCTTGGAAAGAGCAGGTGCCTGGGCTTGGCCTGGAAAGTACATGCTAACTTTGCCCTTCCTCTGTCTCTTGGCTTCCTGTCCTGCCGTGCCATGAGCAGCTTCACTCTGGCTGGGCCTCTGCCACGTGCTTCCATCATTGCTTGCTGCCCATAAGTGGACTGAGACCTTCTGAAGCCATGTGCTAAAATAAACCTTTCTTCCTTTAAGTTGTAGAAGTCTGATGTTGTGTCCCAGCAACGAAAAAGTAACTAAGACAATTAGATAGTTTGCTGTTGCCATAGATTCCTTTGTTGATGAAAACTGTTACACTTACAGCGCATTGCCCTCCACTTTGATCCCAGGATGCCACTAGGAAATGTGGCTTTAATACCATTTATCCCTATTTTTGAGAAAGATTTTCAATCTTCTTGCTGAGTTGGGTAGCTCTGTTGGAGCTGGCTGACTACAGCTCGGCTCTAGAGGCAGGTAGTGTGGTAGGGGAGGCGGGCTTGGAGCTAAGCCAACTTGAGCTCCCAACAGGTTTAATCATCAGTGAGTTGAGTGGCCTTACGCAAGTCATGGAGGCACTTGGAGCCTGATTTTTCAAGTGTGAAATATAAATTTCTCTCAGGAGTTTTACAAAGTTTTAGTCACATAAAGATATAAAAACACAGTACTTGGCAAGTAATAGGTCTTATAAACATTTAGAAGTATGTAAAATACTTATAAAGATTACTCATGAAATAAAAAAAGATAAATTATGCTAATGTGAATCCACCCACATTATGAATGGATGATTAGTTCGAATTCAGGATTAGACTTGGAACATCTCTTAAAGCATCAGCAGGGCAGATACATTAACATTCATGTGCCTCGAGAATCTTAAAGTTTCTCCCCTCTGACTTCTGGTATAAACTTTGTAATAAAGTGTGCATTCTTGTATGCTTCCTTTTCTTTGAGTTTTATTTACTCCTAGTGAACAAACACACCCATGGTGTTGTCTACAGTGCTGGGAATTAAAGCTCCTGGCAAATAGGATGATAAAAAAGCAAAGCATAAACTCTAGTGATAGGAGGGAAGTCAGACACAGGAGCTGATAGAAGGAAGCTTCTAGAAGCACCTTGGGTGATCCATGAGGCTACAATATGACTAAAGGGTTGGAAACCAGGAGGCACTGACCAAAAAGGAATTATGGCACAGCTACCTTGCCCTTGTGTTAAATCAAAATTGGAAGAATTATCTAGGGCATTCAGCTAGTCTCAGGAGAATGTTAACTATTTCTTAATTACTTAACTAGAAAACTCAAGGGCCTCTGGAGAATTCCTAGGAAACATTAGAGTTCATGCGTGAACTTCATTCTCTGCTGAGTAATGCACTGGAGTGATTCTGTCCCCTCAGATGTCCCAGCTTCTTCTTCCTCCCCACCCCTTCCTACTAACACTGCAAGCATAGCTAGGTGTAGGGGGACCCCTATTCCCTCGTCACTCTCCTGTGTTCTCCCATTTTCAGGCAACACCCCTGGGCCAAAACCCAACTCCACCATGGGCCAATGCAAGATCTGCAAGTGGGGGTCAAGATAAAGGAACTAGAGACCCCAAATCCCCCTGGGGAAATTCCAAACTATGACCCCCATTATGCCTATTAGTAACTCTCTTTTCCTGGAACTCTCTTTTCCTGGAATTCTCTGAAAGTTCACACATGTGGACTGCATCTCACGCATATAATTATAGTGAATGAATTATGGGATGCTCCTGGGAACTGGAGAAGAAAAGCATTTAAACCTGAACAAACCCTAGCCAGACCTCATGCCGGGTCATATCGTTTTGCCAGTAGGAGCTGCCACTTCTTGGCATACTCTTGTTTCAATAAACTGTGCTGCTGTCTTCCTTGCCAGTGGGTGCACCCAAGAACCCAGAACTTGGCCCTGGAGCTTGCACCTCACAGTAACATTATTACCAGTCCACTAGGGGGCTTCTGGAAGGGACTTCTGGCCTCCAGTCTCTCCACTTGAGCAGACTGAAAACTGCGCTGACAAAGCAGGGCTACAAGGGGTGACCAAAATATACGTTAAATGCTTCAATTAAAAACATTTCTTGTAGTAAAAGACACACTGCCATTCGCCTCCCTGGAAACACTGCCCCGGCTTCAGGCATACTCACCATGGCTGTCTTTACAAGACATGATAAACACAATGCATGCAGCTGGCAGGTTTCATTGGAAGGAAAGGCAGGCGCATCAAGGCACCCCGGTGTGTCCAGATCCACTTTATCCACTGAATCTGGCACCATGGACTTCTGATTTTCCCCAAAAGTCAAAATGACCATGAGAGGTAAATGTTCTGAACTGACTGAAAGCGACAGGGTGGTCAGGACAGCACAGTGACAGGCATGCACAGAAAAGGACCTCCTGAGTGCCGAAGAAAGTGGCGGGAAGGGTGGGGTAAGGGTGTTGAAGCAAGAGAGAACATTTTGAGGGGGTTAACGGCACTGTTATCTTTCACTGCAATAAATCTTATTAAGATACACACCATATTTTTGGTTATGGCTCCTACATTCAAAAGGTAAAGCTCTAAACACACCAGTCTTGTTCAGACACATTTAGGGGCTTCAGAAACCTCAGCAAGTGAAGACCAGACTCCCTCAATGATACCCGAGGCTTTCTATGATCCGACCCCATCTCTTTGCCATAAGTCTGATTCCTTAACTTCGTATATCTATTCAACAAACATTTCAAAAAGTATTTCAGGCTGGAGCATAAGAAAGACACAGCCTCTTCCCAGGGAGCTCAGAGTGTGTAGATGGATGGAGCACGCACATGAAAACAAACCAAACAAAACCAGCCAGGCCCAGTGGCACAGGCCTGTCATCCCAGCACTCCGGGAGGCTGAGGCAGGATTGCAAGTTCAAGCCCAGCCTGGGCGATGTGGCAACTTAGTGAGATGCTGCCATAACGTTAATGCTAAAAGGTGGGGCTGGGGATACAGCCCAGGGCAGTGGATCCCCAGTTCCTCCCTCATCCTCAGGTGTACAAATACTACACTGTCAGATTTATTAGGTAAATGTCAATTACTGTGTAACAAGTGCCTGTGATGTACTGGGAACACACAGGCTCACAGAGGAGGGAGTGTCACAGGGGATATGGCCTTAAGAACTAGATGGCTTCCCAATGTGGAAATTTCAGGCAGGGCCAGAGCTCAAGGCAGGAGGGTGAAATACTCCTAGTCTTGACGGAATGGCACTTGTGGCCAAAGTGTGGCTTCTGCATCTCACAGGCTGGAGTCTGAGGAGAACACCTTCTCCCCACACAACCCCAGCACATACCCTCTCTCTGTTCCTCTATTCATCCAGACTAGGTGAGAGCCTGGTTACTGGCTCTACCTGGTGTTTCTTCCAAACACCAAAAACTGCCAAGTGTTCATCTTTCTTCCCTCTGTGTTGCCTTCCAAGTTTAAGTGTAGTGTGAGCAGAATCACATGGGACCTGTTCACACATTAAGTCTCCATGCCCAGTTCAGTGCCAGGCATGTGGGCCCTCCCAAGTGCTGGGATTACAGGCATGTGCCACCACCACACCCCGCTAACCTAATAATCTTAAACATTAGGCAGAACATTCCAGAACCCAAACTGTATTCTCTAGTTTCAGTGGGGTCGTGCTTCACCTTGCCAGATGGACACACACAGACACACACACACACGGACAGGCTCACATTCTTCCATTCTTCTATTTATTTTTGTACTTGCATTCAGAAACCAGTATCTATGTGTTGCAGGGATGTGAATGTTGACCCAGTTGGGACTTCGTGCTCTGGTGGAATGTTGAATATTTATTTTGCGAGAGCAGACTATAACTCGGAACATTCAGAATTACCTTGGTTCCAGAAAAAGTAATGCGGTTATCACACAAAAAAAAAATCTCTTCAGATGTTAAATATAGCAAATAACTGTGAACATCAAGTTTCTTGGTATCTTTTGGTTCTTGTAGACTCAGGGCTTAAAATACCACTTAGAGTCCATCTTAGGCTGGGTATCCCGGAAGCAGATCCACAATAAGCGTTTGAGTAGACATGATTTTTTAAGGAAGTGCTCCTCAGACAGGAGGTAAAGGAGGGGGACTCCAAACAACAAGGACAGGAACCCAGGCAAAGAGATAATTTCAGATGGTCTTTGTGGAGAGTAGTTTGAACCTGATCCTGGGTGTAAGGAAACACTGAGTCTTAAATTCCACCCTACTTTCTTTGCAACAAGGGAGCCAGGCTCAGACAACCCTGTCCTCACTCTGAGCTACTGTTGGTCATTGGTCAAGGGCTATGCTGGGGGAAGTAAATTGCCAGTTCTCTGGCTGTGGGGCTCAAGCAGCCCCAGTAGCTCAAGGTAGGTTTCCTAAGAAGTGCTGGGTGGTAGAAGCAAGGTACCTAGAAGTGGTGAGTGAGATTCTCAAAAAAGAGAAAAAAAATAGTCAAGGAGGTGTGGATGGAGCATCTGACAGTGTCCATGACAATGTTGACAGGCTCTCAGAACTTACTCAGCGTGGTCTTGTCCCTGGAACCTCAGACCCTTATACTCACTGCTTCCTTGAAACCTCTACCCAGATGTATGTGTCGGTTATGATGGCGTGTGATGACACACACCTGTAATCCTAGAAGTCTGGGAGGCTGAGGCAGGAGAATTGCATTGCAAATTTGAGCCCAGCCCAGTCATCTTAGCAAATTAGCAAGATCCTGTCTTAAACCAATAAATGAGCTGAGGTTGTAGCTTACTGCAAAGGCCCTGTAGGGTTTCAATCCCCATTACTACTACTACAGTTTTCAGTTATCAGTTGTCATAATCTTTGTGTAACATGCAACCAGGACACCTCGGTAGCACACAACAATGAATTATTAGTTTTGTTCGCAGGTTAGCTGCAGGTTAGCTGGCTGTTTTGCTTATTTGAGCCAGCTTTGGTGAGGCTCCCTAATGTGTATGGCTGCTTGTGGGTTTGCTGAGTGGCCAGGCAGATCTTGTCTGAGCTGCTGTTTCAAATAAACGCGGGACCTCAGTTGGGACACTGGGCTGACTCCATCTGCTCTGTTGGTTATGTCCTCCAGAGGACCAGCCCAGCCGTTATCTCCTGGCAGAAGTATAGGAGCAAGAGAGAAGGGGAAATGGGAAACACAGCAAACCTCTGAGACTTGCACCCAGAGACCACAACTGTTACAATCACTATATTCAGTCGGCAATAGGAAGTCATGAGCCAATTCCAAGTGCAGGAAATATGCCTTGCCTCTGATGGAGGAACTCTAATGTCTGAATTTTCTCTTTCTTTTTCTTTTTTCTTTCTTTCTTTTTTTTTTTTTTTGTGGTACTAGGGATGGAACCCAGGGCATTCACACTGAGCTACATCCCCATTTTGGGGCATTTGATTTTGAGACAGGGCATCACTAAGTCACTATGTTGCTCTAGCTGGATTTGAACTTACAATCTTCCAGTCTTGGCCTCCCAGAGTGCTGGGATTCCAGGACTGTGCTACAGGGTGCAGCTCATATCTGCTTCTGTTGTCAGCATACCTCAGAGTCATATAGGTATCGCATTCATTGTGCCAGTTGGTCAGAGTTCAATTGCCAAAAAAGACCCAAAAAGATCAGCACAATGATGCTCAGAGATCTAGGACTTGCTGCAGGAGAATGATGTAGTATAGTAACAACCTTAATGTCAGGAGTTGTCACAGCCAGAGGCTCAGAGTGAGGGCCCACGGGGTGGGCAGTGTGAGCCCCAGGACCTCTCTCTGCAGAGGCTGCGTGGGGTGTGCTGTGTCTCCTCAGACAGAAGCTGCTGATGAGTGGAAGGAACACCTCAGAACCCAAGGGGTCTTAAGTGGAGTCTCGGTAAGGGTTTCTTATATTTGTCAACCCACACATGGATATTTAGCTGTGCAAACAAGCCTACAGTGAATCCTTTTTTGGGGGGGGGGGAACATAGTAATTGCTGTAGAATTATTTGCTTTTATTTTCCCTCAAGTTATTCTTTTTATTAGTATGTGTTTTAGTTATTTTCTCATCCTGACATTCACAACATAAGGGAGGAAAGATTGATTTTTAGCTCACAATTTCAGAAGATCACAGGCCATTCACAGGTGGGGAGCTGGAAATAGTGGCACCATATAGGAGGGCTGGAGTAAGAGAAAGAGCTCCTCATGGGCATGGCAGACAGAACCAAGGCTGAGAGGAAGGGTAGAGGTACCCTTGCCCATCCAACCCTAGTGACCTGCCCCTTCTGGGTCAAGCCCCAAGCACCTGCCTCATCCAGCCAGGCTCCACCTCCCACCAGTACACAGTATCCATAGGTAATCACAACATTCAAATACATGAGGCTGTTGGGGGACATCCACATCCAAACCATAACAGTATGTATTTGTGATACATAACAGTAACTGGTGCATACACATACTGCATCCTGATCATTTTTATTTTTCTTCCACTTTTCTGCTCTCTTACCCACTTCCCCACATCCCCTCTCCTTTTTCTCTAGCACTCTATTTATTTATTTATTTATTTATTTATTTATTTATTTTTGAGACAGGGTCTCACTCTGTAGTCTAGGCTTACCCTCAGTTCACTAGTAGTTCAGGCTGGCATCAAACTCAGGGCAATTCTGCTGCCTCAGCCTCCCAAGTGCTGGTATTACAGGAGTGTGCCATCACTCCCAGAATCTTTATGCAGTCCTAGGGGATCTAACCCAGGGTCTTGTGCATGCTAAGCAATTGCTTTAATCATTGAGCTACATTCCAACCCCTCTAATTTTTTCTAGTTGGTTTTCTAATGTTAGAGAAAGCATGTGATATTTAATCTTCTGTGTCTGATTCATTTCTCTGAGCATGAAGGTCTCAAAGTGCATTTGTTTTCCTACAAATGATTCAAATTTGTCTTAATGCAGGGAAGTACTCTAATACCTGTGTGTGTGTGTATATTTATATATATATGTATATATGTGTATATGTGTGTATATATATATATATATATAATATATATATATATATATATATATATATATATATATATATATATATGCTACATCTTCACCAATTTATCCCAACAGCAGATCTGTGTGTCTGTGTGTCTGTGGTGGGTCTTAACATTATTAATCAACAATACCAACAAGCTGGTACAAACTATTCAGAAATCTTCGTAGACTCAAGTGCATGACACAGCACTATTAATCAGTATTCCTGCATCTTTACAGGGGACAGTGCTGTCATTTCATTAAAGAATTCCAGTGAAGGGCTGGGAGTGTAGCTCAGTGGCAGAGCACTTGCCTAGCATGTGTGAGGCCCTCAATTTTATCCCCAGCCCTGTAACAAAACCCCAAAACCCAACCAACAAAAGCTCAAGCCAATTCCAGATTTGCTGTAATTCTTTCTATAATAGAGCATCTCAAGTGCAATGTGTCCGGAACCGAGCTCTTAAAATTGCACCCTAGAGCTCTCTTGAGCTTGTTAATAAACTCCCAACCAATAAATAAATAAATAAAATCATTTGTGACCTCTCTGTGTATCTCACAAACGCACCAGCAAATCCTTTCAGGGCCACCTGCATAGTATACTCAGAATACAGAGTTTGTCCCTCACCTGACTTCCTCACTTGTACAAATCATGATCCAAGACGTGCTCCTCTTTTACCTGGTGCTGTGGTTTGAATGGCTGTGTTCCTCCAAAATTCATATGTAAGAACTTGAACTCCAAGGTGATGCTATAAGAAATACATTTCAGAGATGATTACGCCTTGAAGGCTCCAGCTTTGAGAACAGAATTGGTGCCCTCATAAAAGAGCTGGTGGGAACCAGACAGACCACTTTTTTTTTTCTTTCTACCTTCTTCCCAGGGAAGACACGGGAAAATGCCCACCCCCAGCACTACAGCTGCTGGTACCTTGATTTTGGATTTTCTACTCCTCAGAACCCTGAGAAATACATTTCCATAGTTTGTAAATTATCCGGTCATGGGTATTTTGTCATAGCAGCACAGATGGACTGAGACATCTGGATCTTTCAACAGCTTCCATACTGGCTTCTCTCCCTCTGCTGCCCTTTTCAGTCTTCTCCCAAGCTGGCGGTCTAAACAACCCTGTGAAAAAGGAAGCTCATATGCTGTCTATGATGGTTTGGATCTATAATGTCCCCCCAAATCTCATGTGTTTGGATGTTGTGAAGTAGCTACACCACCATATGCTGTTGGGAGTTGGGGCAAAACACTGTGGCCTGGCATGGAGGCAGGAGAGGGCATCACACATGCACTGCTTCCTTCCCTGTCACTTCCTGCCAGGCTGCAGGACTGGGGCTGCTCTGAGGCATTTGTGCCAACTGCAGTGTCTCTCTCAGCTGCCTGTTCCTTTGGCCCCGCCCCACCCCGCAGGCCAGCAGAGCCCGCCTTCTCCTTCACTTGGCTTCCTGTCCGACATGCCGCCAGCAGCTCTCCAGGCTCTGCCGTTTGCTTCCACCATTGCCAGCCACTCACAAATGGACTGAAACTTTCTAAAACTGTGAGCGTAAATACATCTTTCCTCCCGTAAGTTGTATTTCGGTCACAGCAAGGAATAAGTGACCAGGATGCTGTGTCTTCTCTGCTTGACCCCCTCTTGTGACTCTCACCTTACTCAGGGGAAAAGCAAAAGTCCTTGCTCTCCTGCTTCCCTGACTTCCTCACTTAGCACTCTCATCCCTGGACCATTTCCCTCAGCCCCCGGTCCCAGCAGGCTCACCTCTGGCCCAGCCTTGCAGGTCCCTTTGCCTGGAATAATCTTCTCCAGTGTCTGTCTTTATCTCCCAACTTCCTGTAGGTTGTCTCAGAGTTTTCTACAGTCTGACATAAAATTTCAACCTCTTCCGCACATGTCGAAGTCTGTGTCCAGTCTGTGGGTATTTTTTGTTCATCCTTATTGTTTCCTAGTGTAACACATGTTTACTTGTTTATCTTTTGTGTAGACTGACTTTCTTCCTTTCAGGATGTAAATTCCATGAGGGATTTTCTTTTTTATTTGCAGTATGGAGAGGGCCTTTGCACTGACCTCAGCCCAGTTTTGTTTTTATTTTGAGATGGAGTCTTGCTAAGTCTCTAAGATGCCTAGGCTGGGCTTAAATTTACGATCCTCCTGCATCAACCTTCCAGAGTGCTAGGAAGATAGACCTGTACCACCTTGCTTAGCTGAGAAGGTTATTTGGTTTAGTGTTGTGTTCCCATTCCCTAGAAACAGTGTTCGATATAAAGAAATTGCTCAATAATGATTTTTGAGTGATTCCTACACATTGAATCAGAAGTATCACTTTAGTATGAGAGTTTGAATTCTTTAGGGCAGGGAGTGGCCTATGTTTTGGCAATTCATGTTGTACATAGCTCAGTTTTTGCAGGCTGTCAATGAACATTCATTGAAGGAGCTAAATTAAAATATACTTACTTTTACATAAGAAATTAAACTGGTTTTCATGTCTGGAACTGTGGCTACTTTTTGAAAATAATACAAATGTTAGCATTTTTTAAAAATCACATTGATTAAATCTAACGCATTGAGTATGTGACACACCATTATTTTAAGTTCTAAGGAAACGAGTCCTGCCAATTAAGACATGGTGCCTTTCTTTCACTAGAATTTCTACATCACTCTCATTGCTGTAGCTTTTTAAGGCTAATTTAGCCAAGTTATTATTCTACACTGCACTTGAATATGCATATGAAAGGAAAATATAGTTTAAACAAATCAGTAAGCCTTTCTAAAACTTCTTCACAATCAGAATTCAATTCTCTAGAATTACTCTTTTTTTTTTTTGACATTGAGTCATGATTGTCCCGATTTTAAAAGTCAAGAATGCTTTCAAGAGAGCCTTCCTTCTCTCTGTGGAGTTACTCTCCAGGTCTTTGCCCTGGTTGAGCACTCTGGATGTACAAATGACAACAGTGATGGCTCTGTGGTGATGGCTGCCTGGCTTCAGTGAATGCAGCAGGAATGTTGGTTTCAGTGATATTAAACTACACAAATGATTCACATCATGGAATCAATGAAACAAGGAGTTATAATGAGATTTCCAAAGGACATGGTGGTCTTTAATATTTTAACCAATTCTAACTTGTTCCTCTCTTTCTGGTATTGTGGAAAGGGTCAAGTTTATTAACCATGGCAATTCATGTGTACCACATGCCAGCAAGAAAGCCTTTCATTAGAACTTTTTATTCTGATCCCCTGCACAGCAATAATCATCAGTTGTGAATGTGAACTGCAGGAGTCACCACAACATTATTGTCCAAGGAGGGTGATGATTTGAGTACAGCCAGCTGAAGAAAAATTATTATCCTTTCTCTTTTAATTACTGTTGTTCAAGGATTACACATGAAATTTATTTAGATCACAATATCATTTCCATTATCTCTTCAACTGGTTCAACTAATTACTCATTATTAAATACATTTTAAACCATTTTTAAAAGATTTACTTTTTATTAGGTTAAGATAAAATTTATAGGACAAAAAGTTCAATGTAAAAGTGTACACATAAAAATGTGCAATTTAAAGCTGAATATGGTGGCTTATGCCTGTAATCCTAGCATTCTGGGAGGCAGAGGCAGGAGAATGGCTAGTTTGAGCCCAACCTGGGCAACTTAGCAAGACTTGGTCTCAGAATTTTAGAAATAAAAGGACTGGGATGCAGTTTAGTGCGAAGGACCTGGGTTCAAACCATAGTACTAAAATAAAAGTCTACAATTCAATGGTATTTAGCATGCCTACAATATTGGACAATGAGTACCCCTCTCTAATTCTAAAGCATCTTTCTACCCCAAAAGGAAAACTTTCTTCATTAAGTGGTGTCCTCTTCTGCTTCCTCGTCCAGACCCTGCAGACATTAATTTGTCCATCTCTATGACTTTTCCTATTCTAGATATTTCCAGTGAATGAAATCATACAGTATGTGACCTTTTGTGCCTGGTTTTTGTTAAGTGAGGGTGTTTTAAAAGTTCATCGACCTTGTAGCATATATATCAATGTTCCACTCCTTTTCAGGGCTCAGTAATATTCTGGCAAATGGATACCAGTCCATGTAGTTTTCAGTTGATAGGCCTTTGGGTGGTTCCCATCAGTTGGTTGCTGTGAAGAGTCAGCTTTCATTTCAATACCTGCTTTCTAGTTCTCTTGGGTACATACCTCAGAGTAGAATTGACAGATCATATGGTAATTCTATACTTACAGTTATGGAGAGCTGCCAAACTTATTTCCAAGGTTGTTACAACATTTTGTATGTGGCATGATCAAGCAGTACAGTGAATGTTTTAGTCAAAATGCATTTATTGTAGCCAAAGGCAGGTTGCTATTGATCTCCCTCAAGATGCTCCTCTTTGCTTTGAACCCACCCACCTCATCATCTTGCCCCTTTCTGAAGCATTTTAGAAGTCCCCTGTTCTGAGTGTCTTTAGTTGCCTTGGCATGGCTGCTCCCATGTCCTGAATTGATTCAAAACATTTACTATGGTCATTTGCCTTTGGGGAAGAGCCAGAGTCACATGGTGCCAGATCCAGTGAATCACCTGGATGAGGACACACCGGCATGTTTTTACAAGCCTACATTTCCACTGGGTGGCACTAGATAGCAGCCTTCATTGGGGTTTTGATCGTGCCTCGTAAAGACCCAAAGAGGACTTCCAGAACTGCTTCAGAAAGTGACAGGAAAAATAGGATACGTGTTCAAAAACTAATTTTGATGGGGATTACTACAAGGTAATGTGACTTTTACTATAATAAAGTTTTAAAATTTAAACACTGTCTGTATATTTTGACCCCATCTCATCTTCCCATGGGAACTGCACAAAGGTTTATATTTCTCTGTGTCCTTACCGTCATTACATATATGAGTGAAAGCAGTGTCTGTGGAATTGTAAACCAGAACTTACAGACATCTGAGTATGCAGATTGTTTTGAGGGCATTTTGACACAAGGCTTGAAATTTTAAACACACTGACGACACAGAGTGCCCAGCACATCCCTGTCCCCTGAGCATCTGGTTAGTGTGGAGCCACGTGAGTCTGAGCTCCCAGCTGGCTTTAGGATCAGCACCTGCTGCGTCCTCCGTGGTGCAGACTATACTGACTTTCCTACTTTCTCAAAGACCTGCATCTCCCTCTCTTCTCTCTGCGCCCCCAAGGTCTTGCCTCCACTCCACGGTAATTCTAGTCTCATCCATACCCTGCCAAGTGAGGACAAGTGGGGCTAGTAGCCCCCTCCTTCAACTTCTCCAGTCATGGTTTCCTCTCTGAACTGATTTCCCCGCATTCACCTTTGGCAGGAAAAACATTGATTCTCCCTGCTGAATTCCTGCTGTTCAGTCCCCCAACCTCTGCCTGATAGGAAAACCTGGTAGAGTTTTAATCAGGCAGATCCTAAGCCTTAACCAGACGCTGCTGATGCTGGTATGGTATGTAGGACTTTAGGTGGAAGCACCTTGGGTTCTAGCCCCTCCCGTCCTTCCCGACCTTCCTGCTTCTCAGCACTTCCTACCGAGTCCCTCCTTTGGACAAAGTACAGAACCGCCATGTACACATTGCTTATCCTTCCTCGGCGTTAAAACTCTGACGTGGAGAGGAGGACATCTTATTTGCTCGGGATTTGTTGCTGCTGGGTGTCTGTTCTGCTTGAAAATAACTCCATAATTAGGAACCTACCAGACAGTCTAGGTAGGTGGGGTCAGTGGTTACTACAAATACAAGCGACGAAATGCTCATTTGTTCAAATGGCTTTCAAGATATTTGGAATATGACATGGCATATTTAAGATTTCTGCCGGGTAATGTGGCACATGCCTGTATTCCTAGCATTTAGGAGGCTGAGGCAGGAGGATCACCATGAATTTGAGGCCAACGTCAGCTACAGAGTGAGATTCTATCTTAAAAAACCAAAATTCAGTTTGCTGTCATTATTATCATTTCATAGACCCCCCCAAAATTTACAAAAACAAACTTCTCAGAGTTAAAGGCAATCCTTTAAAATTAAATTCATTTTAATTTTGTGTTATTTTTGCGCTTCCAAGAGAGTCACTAGTGGCTGGTGTTTTCTTTTTCTTTTATTTTTTATTTTTGAGTTGGGGTCTTGCTCTGTAGTCCAGGGTGGTCTTGAACTCACTAGGTAGCCCAGACTGGCCTCCAATTCAGTCCTTTGCCCAAGCCTCCCAGAGTGCCAGGATTACATGCGTGGGCCACCAAACCCAGCTATCTTTATGGGTGCTGGCAAATGAACCCAGGACCTTGTACCTGCCAGCAAGCCCTTTGACCGCTGAGCTACGCCTCCACCCCCGGAATCGCTAGTTTAGAGGAGAGAAATCGAAGGAAGTGGAAATCCAAACTCCCACTCTCATCTGAAAGGTGCGACATCTGAGCAGTTTTTCATTTGTCTCTCTAGATGCAGATTTAATTTCTTGAAGTTCTGACATTTTGCACGTGTAGCTAGCACCTGCTGTCACTAGAGGGCGGAGCTCAGCAGCCTGAGGTCAGGTAGCCAGCATGCTGCTACGGCCGCCTCGTTGCACTTTCTCCGTGAGCTTCCAGGAGGCACTGCAGCTCACATCAATTAAACCACCCTGCAATCTGTCAGCCCCTGAGGATGTGTTTCTCACTTAAGTAGGAGGGGAGAGTCTGCCTTTTCAAAAGAGACAAATGCAGGGAGGGACACCTTGTCTTCCTCAAGACACTGCCCTACATCAGAAGCACAGAGAAGATTTCCTCTTTGTAATTAAAATCTGTAATGTGAATTCATCACGGGCATAAAAAATAGGAAGTCCCCAAGGAGCACTGTACCTTTCTGAGAACGTGTTTATTCTAGAACGAATAGGCTGACTCTGGCCAGGTCAAGGTTGAATGACCTATCAAAAATGTCACGGAAAATGGTCTTGCTATCAGTCAGTTTCTTTGGGGACAGCAAGATGACATTATTCCTTTCCTTTGTCTCAAAAGACAGGCATGATACTAACTTGAGGATTTTCCTAGAATTCTGACACACATAGCTCTGCTTTTTATCCTCTCCCCTTGTCAAGGAAGTATGGTGATTATTATTCTTATTTTATTAATATTTTAAAACACAGTCTCTGTTTTTCCCATTGAATTTTAACACTTTTAAATTTCCAAATTGAGATTGATGTTAAAACCATGAAATATCATCAAAAAGCTTAATGCAAGGCGCGATGATACCAGCTGCCCCTTCCCACAACGTTCTGGGCCTGCCTTTCTCTCTTTGCTCCTTCCACTTTCAGGATGTCTGGGGGGGGGGGGGGGCATACATGTGTTTTGAAGCCTGTGCTCATGGTATTCTATGCTGATTGTGAAGTCTAGACACTCTCTCTCTCTCTCCATATATATATAATAGATGGGGATTTAACCCTTGTGAGAAAGTTTTTATGATTTCTGATGTGGAAAAAGAAACACCAAAGCTCAGGAAGTACAAGGGACTTAACCAAGGTTATACAATAAAGCAATGACAGAGTGAAAATCAGGATCCAGGGCTCCTAATTCTAGGGCTCTTGTTATTTCCATCACTGTGCTGTGGAAAATGCTAGTAAAAATGCTGGTTGACTTCCAGGGTTATTGAGAATTAGCATTCAGCTCTAAAAAGAGGTATAATAAGACTCCTTACAATAGAGTTGGCCGAGCCTACTTGTGCAGGCCTGTAATCTCAGCATTTTGGAAGGCTGAGGTAGGAGGATTGCAAGTTTGAACTAGCTTGAACTTAGAAAACTGCAAGGTCCTGTCTCAAATAGACAATGAAAAGGGGCTTGGGATGTAGCTCAGACTGAACGTCCTGTGTTCAATCCTCAATACACTAGAGTTACCATATAAGATATAGGAAGTCATGTTAAATTTGAATTTCCAGTAAAGAACACTTATGTTTTTCGTATACATGTAACAAAATTATTGCATGAAAAATAAGTCTCTTTTGCTAAATCAGGCAATTGTATGAGAAAGAGGTTTCTTCTCTCACCCATCACCAGGTTTATGACTTTGACTCCTATAACAAAAGATGGATTAGCAGCAGAAGAGCGTGATAAATTAATTTGAAATAAGATTTATGTGGCATGGGAAGCCAGAAATAAAGGTTCAAAGAAACAGGGAAAACTGTGTTTTTATGAATAATCATTCAGAAGTCTGCCTGATCAAAAGCATACGGTGTCACGGGCATAAACCAGGGGCAGGTTAGCTGGTCCTGTGTGCTCCAGTTCTTTTCTGAGTTCTTGTGTTTTGAAGGTAAGATAGCTTCTTTCTTCCAGCATGGGGATGTGTGTCTCAGTTACTTTTTTGTTGCTGGAGCAGAATACCTGCTACCCACAACTTAAAGGAAAGATTGACTTTAGCTCACAATTTCAGAATGTCTCAGCCTGTTTGTGGGCAGCTGGCAGTGGTGGAAAGCCTTGAAGGAAGCCTAGCTAGAGAGAAGCTGTTCACAGGGTTGGAGGAATAGCTCAGTGGTTAAAGTGCTTACCTAGAAAGCACTGGGCCCTGAACTCGATTCCCCAACACCACAGGAGCTGGGCATGGTGATGCATGCCTGTAATCCCAGCACTCAGGAGGCTGAGGCTGGTGGGTTGCTGTGTGTTTGAGGCCAGCCTGGGCCACATAGTGAGTTTTAGACTACAGAGTAAGACCCTGTCTCAAAAAAACAAGTGTGAATAGCAAAGAAAAGCAGAATGAGCCAGGAAGGGAGGAACATGGAACTATAGTGTGTCCTTGCAGGTCAAGCCCCAATAATTTGCCCCTTCCAACCAGGAACCATCTCTTAACAGCACATAGAACACACAGGTATTCCACAATATCCAAATATGTGAGGCTTTTGGAGGACATTCTAGATTCAAATCACACATGAAGGATACCTACCAAATAGAGATCATGGGGCCTATTTCAGGGGAGTGATAGGGGCTAAAGGAATGGCACAGTGGCCCTGAGTTCAGTTCCCCAGAACCACATAAAGCTGAGCATGGTGACATACATCTGTAATTCCAGCTCTCAGGAGGCTGAGGCAGGTGGATTGTCCTGAGTCCAAGGCCAGCCTGGGCTACACAGTGAGTTCAGGATTAGCCTGGGCTACAGAGAAAGACCCTGTTTCACACACACACACACACACACACACACACACACACACACCCAAAAAAACAAAACAAGGGAGTGACGGGGAAGTCAAAGAGATTTTCCTGTTTGTTCTGTTTTTCCAAATGCCCAGGTGCCATATTTTGGGGTAGTGGGTCTTGAACCCTACCACAGTCCTACTTTAGAACTGTGAACCCAGAATTCTACTTATGCTAGTTTTAAAATTCTAGAACTACAGATAGAGTATAGGTCTTTGATTAATTTATGACAGAGAAATTATCCTGAGAAAGATGCATTATTTGTGATTTCAATCAAATGTGAAATGGGAGGACTAGAACACAGAATCCTTAGGAGTACAGGCATATCAAGCAAAATTACAAAGAAAAACAAGTAAATTGGTAACATAAGATTCTGGAAATTGGCTACCTGATACGTGTGGGGGACTTCTAAAATACAATTACATTGATAGTGTGTGTAAAGGCAATTATTCTATCTTTTGATGTTGTGTATTCTATTTGCTACTGTTTTTGTATGTGTGTGTGTGTGTGTGTGTGTGTGTGTGTGTGTGTGTGTGTGTTACTGTAGAATCAGGCCCAAGGCCTTCACACTGAGCTCCATCCCTAGCCCATTTTTATTTTTGATTTTGCAAAAAGGGTATTGCTTGGCCCAAATTGCTCAGGCTGTACTCAAACTTGAAATTCTCCTACCTCAGCCTCCCAGACTACTGGGATTTCACACCTACAGCACTGGACCTGGCAATCCAATTTCCTCCTTGTGTATGTACTTCATTGAAAAGACAAGACATACCCAGATTCTGGAATAAGGAAACGTGGTCTCCAATCCTAGCTCTAACTTTTCTGAGCTTTGTTTTCATCTATAGATGGCAACATTAATATGGAATTGTTGTATGGTTTAGAAATAACATGTATGAATAAGCACATAGGATGTGAAGATCATCCTCAGGAAATATTACCAAGCAGTGCTGTGTGGGTGGAGTAGGCACTGCCTGGAGCCTCTGTATTGTTAAGTATTCCACGGTGAGATACGATCTCTACCTCTGCTGGCCGTTCCCGAGTTCTTTACACTCTGTCATTAGTGTGTATCAAAACAGAGGAAATCAACCAGAACTACACAATTTTGAATGTTGAAACGTTGTTTAAAAATGAACTGCAGCTCTTTAAGAAATAGATTTGGGAGTGAACACGTGATGTTTATAAAAAGTAGAATTGAAACAGAAAACCAAGACTTGTGAATGCTTAGTATTAGCATCGAAGCCCAGGAGATGCGCAGAGAAATCCGTGCGGAGGAGCCTTCTGATTGGAGGAGACGCTGGCAGGCTATGGACCCACAGAAAGCAAACTATGCTCCTTCCGCACGCAATGCTCAGAAGCTTTGCTGCATAAGCAGATTTTTAGGATGTCGGAAAAAAATGGCACTTTCCAGTATATCCATTTATATTTCCTAATATTGATTTTTTCAGCTTTAAAAAATCAGCTAGGGGCTAGGGTTATGGCTTAATGGTTGAAGAAGCACTTGCCTAAGCACAAGGACCTGAGTTAGATTTCCCAGTACTGCATACAGGCATGGTGGTGCACGCCTGCAATCCCAGCACAAGGGAGGCTGAGGCAGGAGCATTGCTCTGTGTTTGTGGACAGCCTTGGCTGTGTACTGAGTTCAGGACCAGCTACATAGTGAGACCCTGTCATAAAAATAAAAAACAGTTGTTTTCTTCTGAAGAACTTTTTAGGCCATAACTTAATGCCAATAAACTGTACCTCCCCTCCTTTAAATCAGTGAAAAACAACTTTTAAATTAAGGATGATAATTAAGAAACTTTCACACAAACATGGAGTTTGGCTAAGTGAGGGTTGACCATGTCAATTTAGAAGAAAGTATTCAAGAAAAAATTTTTTTTCTACATTTCACATCAAGATTTAAAGTACCCTGGAGTAAAGCGTTCACACTCAGTGGTTACTCAACAGCATAAATCAAAATAATATCGGAAAATCGTTTCACCTTAAAAATAGGAATACTGAATGCTGCCAATCGTGCAGTGAAGTGAGCACACATGTACTTCGCTAGTGGAGTGTAACTTGGAACAATCTTCTGAAAAGCAATTTGTCTGTATTATGTTTATGAAGACACTTTCAGGGACGCAGTCCATAAAGAAACTCCTCGCCCCTTCCTCAGAGGTCTGGGTCTCAGTTCATAGAATACACATACATGCATAGTAAACAAGTATCTCTTGGAATGGTGGGAAGGTGAGCTCATGAAGCATTCAAGGGTAGGGTAGGATGAAGTAATTTGTGATGCACTCATACTGTGGAAGAGGAAAGTCGTGAAGGGCACATTTAGCTCTGGTTCTGTTGGCCTACACACGCCTTTCATCCCAGCTTTCTGGTACACTAAGGCCGAAGGACTGCAGGCTCTTGCCCAGCTTGTGCAACCTAGTGAGACTCTGTCTCAATTGAATGCACACAATGAATGTATAAAGGGCCAGGAATATACCTCAGTGTGAAGGCCCTGGGTTCAATCCCCAGTTTTAAAAAATGTATGTTTACAGTGATTTTCATTACTAGAGAACACTCTGAGAAGTTTGTGTTAAAGCAATTTCTATATGAATGGTATGAAATTATCTCAACTATGCAAGATGTAGTCATAAAATATTAAAATAAAATAAGCCAAATTACTTTTTTTTGGTACTGGAAATAAGACCATAGGGCCTTCACTCTGAGCTACATCTCTAGCTCATTTTTATTGTATGAGACAGGATCTTACTAAGTTGCTAAGCTACCCAAGCTGAGCTGGAACTTGGGATCCTCCTGCCTTAGCCTCCTAAAGTGCTGGGGTTATAGGCTTGTGCCAATGGGCCTGGCTCCAAATGGTGATTCTTAGACTCTGAGATTTTAAGTGATTTGATTATTTTTTGAGACAGGGTCTCATTCTATAGCCCAGGCCGATCCTGAACTCACTATGGAGCCCAGGCTGGCCTTGGTCTCACAGCAATCCTCCTGTCTCAGTCTCCTAAGTGCTGGGATTACAGGTGTGTGCCACTTAGCCTGGCTTACGTCATGCTGAGGAATTGAACTCAGGTACTTAGTGCTTGCCTAAGCGCTTGCTCGGCAAATGCTTTAACTGCTGAGCCAATCCTCCAGGCCCTTAAGTGACTTTTATTTGTCCTCATCATTATCTATTTCTCAGGCTCTCTACAATGAGTACTATTACTTTTACAATAATAAAAGAGATTGGCTACTGTCTCAGAATTTTAAGTATATTTTTATGTTGTTCATATGAGAATAGGCTAGTGTACAAGGCAGAAGAAAATCTAATGGCTCAGGTATAAGATGCCATTGTCACTTCCTCAGAGTTGGGTTAAGATGGTATTTTTCTTAGAGCATGGATAGCTTATATGGTCACTAAATTGTATAATCTCACTACAGTTGGAGAACTCCATTTAGCTCTTGAGTCATAAAGTCATGTTTTTCATATTGGTAATTGAATGACAGAAATTTCCAGTGCCTCAAGAGAGCTGGTGATATGTAATATCTATTCTTTTATGTTTTTAAGCCCATCTCTCTTAATAAAAGCTGTAATTATTAGGCAAAAGGCAAAATAAAGTTGGCTGGTTACAATGGAGGGCAAAGCCAATTTCCCCAGCCCTTTAATGTTGTTTAGTGATAGTCATTGATTAAATTGCTGGGATTCTGAAGTAATTTTACTGAAAAAGGAGTATATTTGTACAGGTGAATTGATAATTTATAAGTTTTTGCACTGGTGACTTCATGTTTGAGTTGCAGTGTAATGTTCTTGCTGAGTTCATAGAAAAGAAACAGTTCTATCATTTAGTCTTAATCCCTCCAATCTTTTCCATTTCAAACTTGATTAAATCAACTATCTGCAGAAATGTTCTGAGTTGTGTTTTTCTCTTTTCCTATAATTCATGGAATCTCTTCCCAAATATTAGCAAAGGAACATTTCAGAATTAAATCAACTATATCTTAAGTCATGGATCACAATAATTACCATCTTTTGCTATCATGAAATTTACACCAAAAGAGTGCACATTTAAAATTTCCTCCAGAACAACAACAACAAAAAAGTTATTTCTTGTTTATTCCTGAGACAAAGTTTCAAAATTTCTCCTTGTTAAGCTTTAAAATTTGACTCTTAACAGGACATAACTTTTTTTTTTTTTTTTTTTTTTGTACCAGATATACAACCCAGGGCCTTTTGTACGAAGCCCCATCTTCGGCCCATTTTTTACTTTTAATTTTGAGACAGGGTCTTACTAAGTCACTAAGTTGCCCAGACTTGTGACACTCCTTCCTCAGCCTCCCAGAGTGCTGTTATTATACGCCTGTATTTCTAGGTCTGGCCAAAATGTGACTCTGCTGTTATTTCATTAATACTTTGTTTGACAAATATGTCTCCCAAGTAGCATTCCAGAGGGACTTTAAGGATGAACAAAAATGAAACAAGGAGATGGATGACCAGAGCCATGGGTGTCTCTGCCACAGAGAAGAACCAGGGCAGCACATGGGGGGGGGGGGGATCTATCTCAAGGGGAGTACTTGAGGGAGAACTCTGGGAATTGGCAAGGCAGCAATGGGAATCTGGCAACACAGAGAGACTGAAAGGTAATGCTAGAGAAAAGAACACACAAAGCCCAACTTCAACCTTAGGTACTTGGGCAACAGGAAGTGGATTGCACACTGCCAGGAAAAGGTGGACAGAAAAGTACCAGCAACATGCATCATAGCTTTAGCCTGGCAGTCCTGACTACAGAAGGCTATAGGCTTTCTATCTAGTCCAGGGAACTTGCTGGTCTCACAGTGAGTGTTCTGCTTCAGAGAAGAACTCACTGTGGGAATCGCTAATCCTCAGAAGCTACTTTCAGTAGCCACTGCTAGATGGCATTGCTCAGGGACAAACAGTCAACATCTTTTTTTCTGGTCTGTGAGCATGTACCAGACCTTAGGAGTAGGTCCTTAAGTGTCCTATAACTTCAAGACCGGGAGATACCAGAGCCACAAGGTATATGACTCATCTGTGCTAGCCCCCAGGAGCTAGTGAGGGTCTTCACAGCCAGTGGCCTTGAGCTGGTTTTTAGTTGCTGGTGCACAAATCCCCTGTATCACCCATGCCTGACCCTCAGGAGCTGGTCAAAGCTCCACCTGTGCCTGTAGTTCCAGGAACCTAGTTACCAGTGTTGTCAAAGCCTAGCACCACCTGCTCTCACCCTGTGGAAACTAGGGAAGATATACTCTTTAGTACTTGAACTTGAGATTGTGAGTGCTAGTGCAAAATCACCTAAATCAGTCCTATGGTCCCTGAGGGAAGGTGTTATCTTCTTTCCATAGCTTCAGGAATTGTGGTTACCAATGCCATAAGCTCTGGTCCCTCCAGCCCTTGTTCCATGTGACCTGGGAGACATTCCATCCACATCCTTAACTTCAAGATCATGAATAACAAAGCCACTCACTTGGGAGCCTCCTGCACTCAACCCACAGGACCCAGGGAAGGTCTCCTCCACATCCTGAACCTTGAGGATTACAGTTATAAAAACCACAAGCCTCAGAGTCACTTGCACACAACCTACAGGACTTAAGGGAGCTCTCTTCTGGATCCCTCAGCCTTGAGACCATGTTTGTTGATTCCAGTTGTCCTAGCATTGTCTTTTCTTGTTTTTGTTTGTTTCTCCCCAAATATTCCTTCTAAGTCCAGTGACTCTCCGAGATTGGATTCCAGCACTACAAGCCCTGGCACCATCTGTGAACATACCACAGGCTCCAAGAAAGAGCTCTTTTGTGTCCCACAACCCTGAGTTTGTGTCTATCATTGCCATATGCTCCAGTATCACCTCTGCTCATGCCAAAGGATCTTAGAAAGGTCCCAGTTCAGCTGTGACTGCAGAACTGTAGCTGCTAGTGCCATGAGGTCAGCATCTTCCACATTTATCTTGAGGGGCATAGGGAAGGTCTCCTTCACATTCTGTGGCTCTGCGACCATGGCTGGTATTGTAACCAACCTTGGTGTCACCTTTGCTTGCTCCATGCAATCAGTGGACAGTCTTTTAAAGATTTTGTGCCAGTGATACTATGACGGCTGCTATATTGAGTCCCAATGCCATTGATGCCTGATTCTGGATGCCTGAGATGTGCACCTTTGGAAGCCTACATTGATTACAAAGTTGTACAACTTCTTTTACAAGCTGCTGCAGTCTATAACACTGAGACACTCACATACATGACTGACACCAGTTACAGCCAAATAACTCATACAGGGCTATACCTTTGGTCTTTCAGATAGCCAAAGCCAAAGCATCTACCCAACTAATATCCTACATTTCATCTAATTGAAAACAAAATTTCTCCCCAAAATGCTACTTACTAAAATTGGGAGAGATGATTGATACCAGATGCTAGATACTAACACAGGGACACAGAAAACATGAAAGAAAACAACTCTTCCAAAGAACAAAATAATTCTCCAGAAATAGGTCCGATTTGAAGAAATATACATGAAATGCCTGACAAAGAGTTCAAAATGAGTTCTAAGGAAACTCATGAGAAGTTGAGGACAGGGCTTTCAAATTAGTCAGACAGAAATATGCCTCTCAGATACATGGGACACTGCTAAGCAAAGAAGTACTCACATTAGGGGAATTGCAGAAGGAGAAGAAAAGGGGAAAGACATTAAAATTATTTCATAAAATAATAGCTGAACATTTTTTCAAATGTTCAAAGAGGTATGGATATCCAGTTACAAAAAGCTCAAAGGAATCCAGGTAGATTTCACTAAAGGAAGCCTTTACTAGACACATTATAGTCAAAATGTCAAAAGTATAAGACAAGGAATTCTAAAAGAAGAAAAAGTATCAACTCACACATAAAGAAATACCATTTAGATTTGTAGCAAACTTCTTAGCATAAACTTTATAGGCCAGAAGACAAGCTGAACATACATTCAAAATTCTGAAAGAAATTTTAAAAAAAATCTGCCAACCAGGAGTACTGTAACTAGCTTTCAGGAATTACAAAGAAAAAAAGTCTTTATAGATAAGCAGAAACTGAGGAAATCCATCATCACTAGATTAGTCCTAAACAAATTGTTTAAGGGAGTACTACACTAGAAATCAAGGGATAGTAAGTTCATCTCAAAATCATGTACAAAACTCACTACAAGGATAAATACATGAAACAGAAAAAGAATCAAACTTTACCACAAGGAAAATCACCAGATCATAAAGATAAATAAAAAAGGTGGAAAGGAACAAAGGATATACAAAACAGGCATGAAACAACAAAATGACAGAAGGAAGGTCTTGCCCATCAGTGATCACCTTGACTAAAAACAGGTTAAATTCACCAATCAAAAGACACAGACTGGCAGAATCAATTAAGAAAGCAAAGAAGAAGAAACAGGACCCAACAATATACTGCCTACCAGAAACTCATTTTATTGGTAAAGACTCACATGGACTGAAATGCAAGGTTGGAAAAAGATATCCCATGAAAATGGAAACAAACAAAAATGAGTAGGAGTGTTATATGAAATAGAGCAGAATTTAATAAGAAGCCATGAGGAGAGACAAAGGTTATTTTATATGAATAAAAGGGTCAGTTCAGCAGGGATATATGACAGTTATAAATATGTATGCACCTATAGCAAATATTATTAAATATAAAGGGAAAAATAGACTCTAATACACTAACAGTTCAGGACTTCACCACCCACTTTTCTCAGTGTCCAGATCTAACAAATCAAATCAACAAAGAAATATCTGAGTTTAAGCCATTCTGTAGAGCAGGGGTCTCCAATATTTTTGACACCAGGATTGATTTAGGTGAAGACCATTCTTCCAAAGATAGGGATGGGGAGATAAATTTTGTGCAGTAGGTTTTTGAAGAATGACTTTGAAATGTCAAGCAGCCAGGAGGAGAGTGGAGAGCACAGCTCCACTTTCTG